>CAUYQG010119342.1:0-14496 GCA_963574415.1 Tarsius wallacei | reverse complement strand
CCTCTGCTGGAATAGTTATTCTTTCATAAAAAAAATGTTGGAGCAAACCTCATGGTCCTTCAGCACCCAAAACCAGTCTCTTCAGAAGTGGGTGTAAGAGTAAGGAAAATGTGCGGGAAAACAAGATGTTCTTTTTTTTTTTGAGCTGGAGTCTCACTCTGTTGCCTAGACTGGAGTGCAGTGGCCGCTCCCGGTCACCGCAGCCTCGACCTGCTGGGCTCCGGCGATCCTTCCGCCTCAGCCTTCTGAGTAGCCGGAATCACAGGCGCGAGCTACCACGTCCAGCTGATTTTTGGTAGAGATGATATCTCGCCAAGTTGCCCAAGCGGGTCTCGAACCCTCAGGCTCAGGCAATCTACTCACCTCGGCCTCCCAAAGTGCTGGGATTACAGGCTGAGCTACTGAGCCCAGCAAGTATTGTCACTGCTCTGAAAATCCTCTGTACTCCACCTATTCATCCCTCCCTTCCCTCAACCCCTGGCCACCACTGATCTTTTCATTGTCTTCATAGTTTTGCCTTTCCCAGAATGTCCTATAGTTGAAACCATGTAGTATGTAGGCTTTCCAGATTGGCTTCCTTCACATAGCAGCATGTATTTAAGGTTACTCCATGTCTTTTCAGGACTTAATAGCTCATTTTTAAAGTGCTAAATAATATTTCATCATAAAAATATACCACAGTTTATTTATCTATTTACCCACTGAAAGACATTTTGGTTGCTTTCAAGTTTTGAAAATTATGGAAAAAAAAAAACAAACAAAAACTGCTATAAACATCTGTGTACAGGTTGGGTGCATACATATGTTTTTAATGTCTTTAGGTAAATACCAAGCAGTGTGATTAATGGATTGTACAGTTAGAGTATGTTCAATTTTGTAAGAAACTGCCAAACTGTCTTCCAAGTGTCTGTACCATTTTGCCTTCCCACTAGCAATGCATGAGAGTTCCTGTTGCTCCACACATCCTCACCAGCATTTTGTGGTGTCAGTGCTCTGGATTTGGGCCATTCTAATAGGTATGTAGTGATATAGCACTGTTATCTTAATTTGCATTTCTCTGATGACATATGATGTAGAACATCTTCTCATATGCCCACTGGCTATCAAATATCTTCTTTGGTGACCTGTCTGTTCAGCTCTTTGGCCCATTTTTGAACTGGATTATGTTCTCGTTGTTAAACTTTAAGAGTTCTTTGTGTATTTTGGATAGCAGTCCTTTATCAGACATGTCTTTTGCAAATATTTTCTCCCAGTCTGTCGTTTGTCTTCTCAGTCTCTTGAGTGTTTTAGATTTTTGAAACAATGTCTTGCCCATTTGATAGCCTACTAGAGGTTGAAAGATAAATGTAATCTGTAGCCTTTTAGGAAATTAATATTGAATTTAGTAGAAATGTTAGGAAGTATAGACTTGCTTAAGCTCTTTGCCAACTTCCTGGGTCATTTAAATACTTTTCCCACAGTGACATGAAGTGGTTTTTCTCCAGTTGCAAAAGAATTGCAACATGAGAACATGGATTTAGTTTGAGAATACCAAATTTGTGAGACCTGAGGTGATTTAATCCTTGGCAAAATGTGCTCAGCTTCTCATTTAAGAAAAATAATTAAAACAAACCGGAGGTGTTCACACTTATATCTGCTGGATTTAGAAGTTTCCCTATGGGAGAAAGTTATGCTTTAATGAAGAATTAGTTTAAGCTGGGTGGATTAAGTTGCTAAAATTCATTTCCATGGTAATTTAACAAGGGAAAAAATTAAGATGTTGGCCACAGTTGCTATTAATCTGGTCTGAGTTGAAGATCTATGTGAATATCTCTGGGAAGAGTAACATTCATTCCAATAGGTGATTTTGCCACTAAATATGCAACTTGCACATAGTGGGTCCTCTACACAATTAATGCCTTTGACTAGGAGTTACATTTTATTCAATCAGTTAGTAAAATAACTGATAGCATAGATGCCCTCAAACCTTCAATGACTTCATATTTTTCTCCCTAACTTAGTTTTACTGTACCTACTATGTTAAAAGAACCAGTCTAAGTTTTGAGGAAAATGCAGGGTGGAATAATATGATTCCTGGCCCTAAAGAGTTTTACAGAGGAATAGAAGAAAAGCAAATACATGGAACTTTATGTAATCTAAAACATGGTTCATGTTTTCTGAATGATTTGAGAGAAAAAATTTCCAATTTTTTTTTTGCCACTTCCCAATGTTGCACAATTTAACTTCTCAACAATGTCATTTAACTTAGAAGAACCGTGATGACTAATTTTATGTGCCAACTTGACTAGATCATGGGGTGCCCAGATATTTGCTTAAATATGATTTCTGGGTGTGTCTGTATGGATGATTCCAGATGAGGTTATCATTTGAATCAGTAGACTGAGTAAAGCCAGTCACCACTGATATGGATGGGCTTCATCCAATCCCTTGAGGGCCTGAACAGAACAAAAAAGCTGGAGGAAGGAAGAATTTGTTTTCTCTGCCTGCCTGTTGAGGAGAACTTACATTATTGGAACTCCCGGTTCTTAGATCTTTGGACTCAGATTGGAACTTCACCAACAGCTTTACTGGCTTCTCAGGTTGCAGATGGCAGAGCATGGGACTTTGCAGCCTCCATAATTACACGACTCAATTTTTTATATCTATCTATCTATTATCTCCTAGTGGTTCTGTTTCTTTGAGAACCCTTACTAATACAGGACCCAAACCACTTAAATGTAAAGGATAGTTTACTTAAAAAGAGACATTCACAGAAAAATAAAAAAGAAAAAGCCTTCACATTAATACAGTCTCAAGTTGCTGGCAAGAATGGCAAATGTTTCCTTATTTTTCAACCCCCAACTCTATCATTTCATCTAAGGATGTGAAATTGGGCCATGAAAGATTACTCAGATTGTATTAGCAGCACATGCCAGGTCAATTTATTTTAACATGCATACATCCAAATTGCCATTAATAACCATGTCTGTAAAGAACTGTTGAAAAAATTCATATTCCTGTTGAGAGTTTAAAATAGCATTTAATGATTTTATGCATCTGCTATCTATACAGCAGATATCTATATAGCATGAAGAAGTCTCAGATAGAACCTGTAATGGAGCAAGCAGTTTCTTCCTAAAAAAGAAAAGAAAAAAATTATCAAAACCACAGCTGATAAATATGGCTGGCATATTAAATCTTAGTAGCCAGGAAAATTACAGACTTTATCATGGTAGAGTTGTGCCTCAATCTTCTCATTTGTAAATAGCCATAATGAAGCACCTGCCTCCCAGGATTGTGATAAAGATGCAACGATCTAATCTAGGTGAAGGTCTTAGAACAACACCTGGCATATAAAACAAACAAAACAAAAACAAAAAACCACCAAACACATTTTTAAAATTAGAAAATCTAGTTAGGGCTACAGATACTGTCTTATAGCCCCCAACTGTTCTGGATTTCTTTTCCAGAGTTCTCTCTGTATCTTTTCATGGCATTCATTTATTGAAAACAAAGGACTTTGAAAGTGAAAATACTCTGATTGGGCTACTGGGGACCTCTTCAGTGACATCCTCCCCCATTTTCTCATAACTAGGGCTCCTTGAAAGTAGGGCAGAAGCTGCCATGGGATTGGAGAGGGTAATGGGGGATTGGCAAAGGCCCATGGCAGGCTGGCAGGGGACAGAACTTGAGACAGGCATGGTCTTTCAGTGGGAGTTGTTGAAGGATTTCAGAGTAACTCCTGGAAAGTGACTCTGGAATGGAGAGCTGAGTTTAGAGATTCACTTTCTCCCAAACACCGAGAGACTCTGTCAGTGGGGCTAAGTATCACTACAAGCTTTTCTCACTGAGCAGAAATCCAGGGAAATGGCCAGGGCAGCTGGTCAGTGGTCTAGATTCTAGAATCCATTTAATAGTGGAGATGGTTAGGATATAGACATCGTCAGATCCCCACTTCCTTATCTTATGAATGAGATTAAGGCCCAGACTGGTAAATTGACTTGCCCAAGGTCATATACATAGAGTGTGACAAAGCTGAGATGGAAATGCAAGTCTCCTAAATCCACATTCTGTGCTTACAGGACATATTTGTGAGTGAAAGACAGGGAAAGACACTGAGAAACAGATTAGGGGAGATGAGTCTTTGGACTAACCTGTCTCCCTAGGTGTGTAATACTAAAATTTCACCTCATACATAGTGACAGTGATGATTGTTATTTTTCAAACGCTTATTATGTGATTAGCATGTCATGTGCACATCTCATTTAATCCTTAAAACAACATCATGAGGTTGTTCATCTTCACTACTGTTATCCCTGTTTTATAGGTGAGGAAACTGAGGCATGGAGAGATTTTTGACACATTGTTCAGGATCATACAGCTACTAAGTAATAGAGCCAGGACTAGAATAACAAGTATTGGCAAATTCTAGTTCAGATGACATTAAAGTTATTTCAAAAGACTCTTTGGGGAGAGCCCTGCTCACTTCTCCATTCTGGACTTCTGTTTTCACATCTGTAAAGTGAGGGTATTGTTGACAGATGATCCCTAAGATCCCTGCACGAGCTGCTGTTTTTAAACTCGTTTTTCCTAGTGTTTTGGCTATACATTTTGAGTCAAGGTTTTTCTAACTACTTGTACCCTAAAGTTTGAGAACAAGTGTGCAAGGGTTTCTGTTTATGATAAAGTGAGGCTTAAGCCAGGTGGCAGCAAAGTCTAGGTGGTTGAAAGGACATTTCTGATTCATCCTGGGATGGTCAAATGCCTCCCAGGACCACCTTCCTTTCACTCCATTATTTCTGCTGTGATGGATGTTGATATTACCATGTTCCTGCTTAAGTGTCTTGATGCCTCTATCTTTTCCAGATTAAATGAGGTTTTAACAAGCCTTATGGGGTGATTCGTTGTCATTAAAATAACAAATGGATTGAAAACAGCCTTCTGTCTCTTTGGAATCCACCACTATTAGTGGACCATAATCCAGCTGGTGACAGAACCATAGAGAGCCAGGAGGCTATCAAAGAATGGGCGAAAAATGTAAAATTTCCTGTTATTTGTCAGTAAGGATGAAAAAAATCTCAGAAGTTTCAGAAAATGAACTCAAACTCACGCTTGATGATCTGGCTTTCTAAGACAAAGTCCTATAAATACAAAGTGGGTTTTGATTGGAGAGATAGGGTGTCCTGAAAAACATTTCAAGCTTTATGTGTTTGATTGTATCACTGGTTGAGAGGCCAGAAAAGTAATAGATATTGTATGTTTATTCTTCTAAAACTCTAAACTGTGGAAATAAGTTGAGTAAGCATTTAAAATTTTAGAACTAGCAGGGTTTTCAGCATCAGAAAAAAAAAAGTTGCAAGTTAAATCAGAGCACGGTTATCCCCTAGGCAGAGATGCTAATCTGGTACTAGGAATTCTGTTTCAAGTCTGTGGAGCTCTCTAGGCAGGCAGGAATTTGGAATCTCAGGTCCGAGGGGGCTAGACTCCTCTGCCTAGAGCAGATCCTCTCCAAAGGAAGCTAGATCATTATCGAAAAAAGAGAACAATTCCACTTCCTGTCCCTGATCCTGCTTAAGAGAAAAACAATTTGGAGAGTGAAGTTGATACTATCATGAGAAAAATGATGTGTCTTTCAACAAACTGCCAATTGAACCCTTTAAAATTAATGACTACAATAAAGATGTTGAATTCAGGTCAATTTAGGGAATTAACTAATGACAAAAACAAAGATTACCCAAAGCGATACAATCCTCAAACTGACAGGAGTTGAGATGGAGGTTACTCTATAGTAAGTTGCATACAACATGGGTTAGCTACTCCTTTCAGAGTGAAACTAGAGAAGGCTCAAACTTCAGAAGGCTCAACATTGAGAAGCCACGAAATGGGAAGCCTCAAACTGATTTCCTGCCCTCACTGCTCCAGTGTCCAGTGTGTGACTGGGGCAAGCCTCTTCTCTGTAGAGGCTTCAGTTTCTTTCTTTTTTTTTTTGAGTTGGAGTCTCACTCAGTTGCCCAGACTGGAGTGCAGTGGCGGCTCCCGGCCACCGCAGCCTCGGCCTGCTGGGCTCCGGCGATCCTTCCGCCTCAGCCTTCCAAGTAGCTGGAACTACAGGCGCGTGCTACCACGCCCGGCTAATTTTTTGATTTATTGTAGAGATGAGGTCTCGCTTGCCCAGGCAGGTCTTGAACCTGCGGGCTTAGGCAATCCACTCACCTCAGCCTCCCAAGGCGTGGGATTACAGGCTGAGCCACCGAGCCCGGCTAAAAAAATAAGTATTTTAAACAAATATTTGAAAATATTCCACAATAGGAATGAAAACATGAGAAAATGTATATCTTTGTAGCTACTAAAAGTTGCCTTAAGTTGGACTAATTCTTAAATGTCACTAAATTTAAGTATTTTTATAAATCTATCATTAAGCTATTATAGTTATTATTTAATGATTGAATATATAAATGCAACTTCTATTTTTTTTTTTTACTTAGAATTCTCTACTCATGATCTTCATACCACATTCCACATGTAAACATTGCCTTAGTGTTTATAATTTCTTTTAGAATTTTGATTATCTCATCTTGGCTTATTTCAAAACATATATACCTAGTTTATATCCTAATTATAATTTTGGAACATAATACATAAATATAAAATTAATAAGTCACTTCAAAATATTGTCTCTGTCCATGGGCACCCTTAGTTATCATTATCAATATATCTTTCTTATGTTTCAGAACTGTAATAAACCTAATTAAGATTATTTATAAAAATTTAACAAAGTTTTAATATGTTCATATAATTCTTTGTCATGCCTATACATTTGTGAAACGCTAAAAATTATTTCTCTGTTCCAGCATTTATTTCTCTGTCCATATTTATTAACTAAATTGCAAATTGTATAACATGATTGAATTGCTTTAGAGAAATATTTTTATCTTTAATAAAAGTTTGAATAAATTTCCAACAAAAGTGTTGCTTATTCAAAATTTTATGATATGAAAGATTAATCTGTATTGCTTTTGAAATATTATTTTAAAATAGTTGTCTTCAATAAACTGCTAGAACAAATTCATTTCAGAAATGTAATGTAAATTCTTAGAATGTAAACTCTCAGAATGAACTTACAGACTAATTTTGCTTCCAATAGATAATTGTCCCTCTCAAGTACTGTTCTGTCAAATAGCAATATTATTGTTTTATTACCAAAATAAACACTTATTTTTCACATACACAAGTTATTATATAATTTTATAGTGACTTTTAAACAGAGAATAATGTAAATTTTAACAATGTACTCATTCCTTTTATTGTGATATGTAATGACAGAGATTTATAATCACTTTAATTTTTAGCTATCCTTAATCACAAAACGAGGGATGTTTCTTTAAAATTGATATAATGATTTACTACTTTTTCTATTTTCTTTATTACCTTATTTATTACTTAGATATTTAGTGCTTATATATGTGGACATAGTTTAAACATAAAAGTCAAATGGAGAGATAAACATTATTTGACTTTAATTCAAAACATTTCATATTTCATTTCAGATTTAAATATCATCATATATCATTTAAATAGCATTTCAGATTCTTGTTAGGATTATTATTATTACTATTATTTTGCCTCTTCTTTATATGACTTCAGCATAGACCTTTTTTTTTGGATGCCATATATTATGATTTCATATAATGTCATAAGGAAGATGTTCTACATTATTTTCTTAAACAAATTTGTATTAGGTCAGTAGAATACAATAGCTATATCAAGAAGAGAAGAGAAAATCAATCATAAGCTTTTGTACATACAGGCATTTGAGTACACAAATACAGTCTTAAGAAGAGGAGAAAGTGAGGGAAAGATTTTGAGCAAGAGATAAGTTGTTCAAGCTTTATGTAATCAACAGAGATTGAATTTATCCCAAACATCTTGAATTTGAAAAACAACGTTGTCAATCTATACCATTGTCAACATAACTATATTATAGAGAGAAATATAGTCAATGACTCTCTGTGTATGCTAAGCCTAGAGGAAATAGCAAGAGATTTATTATGTATTTTTCTGTGAACATGCAACATTTTTGCATTGTATAACCCCTAGTACCTTAGTTCAACAAGAAATTTAGATAGTAGGAGTTAAGTTTATTTTTGCAAATTGAAGCTAGAATACATTTTTTAAAGAAAGTGGTTTAATAATTTCTGAATATTTTCTTAATTCTTTTACTTTCTCTGGTGATGATATGATTATAAAATTTTTCACAATATATTTTCTTGACAAATCGATCAACACAATTGCAATATTTATGCTAATATAGTTCATTTTGGCTGGACTCGGCCTGTAATCCCAGCACTTGGGAGGCCTAGGGGAGTGGATTGCCTGAGTCCGCGGGTTCAAGACCAGTCCGGGCAACTTGGCGAGACCTCATGTCTACAATTTAAAAAAAAATTACCTGGGCGTGGTAGCACGTGCTTACAGTTCAGACTTTTTGGAATTCTGAGGTAGAAGGTTGACTGGAGCCCACCAGGTGAAGCCTTTGGTAGCCTTGAGCATGCCACTGCACTCCAACCTGGGTGACAGAGTGAGACTCAAACTAAAAATACACACACACACACACACAGACACACACAAGTAGTTCATTTTCAAATATCTACAAATTAAATCAAACATATAAGTTAGAAAAAATGCTCAGTTTTTATGTAATTCTTAAGGGTTTTTAATTATAAGTGTCATGAGATCATAAGTTTTCCATAAAAATTTACACAAGACAATATTATTTTTCTTCAAAGTTATCAGCAGAGGAAAGAGTATTTGTTAAAATATATCATTCTGGTTCAAATTTTTAAAAGAAATATCTGTTATTAATTTTAAAAATAGCAAAAACAACTTATGGTCTAAAATATGATTTGGGAAGATTACATTTTATGATTTCAATTTTTCAAGTTTAAAATAATATATACTATCTTGTATTTATGTCATAAACTATAGAGTAAGCTGTAAAATGATAATAATTATGAGATAGTAACTATTGCAATGATTATAATAATAGGATATTTAATAATAGGTAAAAACCAAAGAAATATGTACCCACATTGGTCTCCTTATAAGTCGAGGCTATTAGCTCATATTAAGCCTTTAATAATAGAAGAACCAGAGATGATCTTCATGCTTACCAGAGTTGTAGTTTTAATGGAATCTGAAATTCAAATCATTAGTACAACAGTGAGTGGAACCTAGGAAGATACCAACATTCTCCGGATAACAAAAATTTTTGATCCTAATATTAGCTAAGTTGATTGAGCTATTTATTTAAGCGTAAGTAAATAATAACGTTCAAATTCTAAGACCCAATCTGTTTTAAAACTGGGAGAGGATGACAACTTTTAAAAGTTATTCTCTTTTTAGTCAAAATTATTTTGTGGTATATATTGTGAAAACTTAAAGACTAGAAATTCCTGCTGGGATTAGAACAATAATTATTTAAGAGTATAGTAGTTCTTGAAAGGGATGTATGATACACAGATGTGCTGCTACTCTGAAAGGAATTGATAGTGCTGAAAGACAACTAAACTACAAAGGTAACAACTTAGTAGGAAAAATGAAAAAAGGCATCACAAACGGTTGCTTTAACCCTTTTAAACCATCTACACTAGGCATGAAATTAATGTTTAGAAATACTAAATGGAAAACATTTAGAAATGTATATATATATATATATATATATATGCAACATAGGTGTTTTCTGCTTTTATTATTTGTACTATTTTCATATTTGCCCATGTTATTTTGTGCATAGGAACATAAATTTAGGGTTTCCTAGAGTCTAATTAGGAAGGGGAGATGTCTATTACTGTGGAAGGAGAGTAATGTGCTGAGAGTCAAAAGACTGAATTCTATTTCCAGCTATTTTAGTAACTATGCATTTCTAGCCTTGATTATAACACTCAATGTCTTTGAGTATGTTTTTAAAATTATTCTTATAATATTTGCATAATCATCTCTGAACTATGAATTTTACCATAATTAGGATCACAAACAGGTAGTAAATGTGTGTGTATGTATATCAATGCATAAGTAATTATATATGCAGAGAACTAGCTACTATAAAAAAGTTTTGAAAGTGGCTTTGCCGTGATGGTGGCTTAATTACACTGATTCTCTTTATTTGGCATTTGCTACATCTGTTTTCTCATGTAGAAATGAGCTAGGCTTACATTCAGAAATACCTCCAGTGAGCTTTTCATTTCCACAAAACATGTCAGTACTGCTTCCCAATCCGTGAATAACCAAAGCTTATGGACTTGTTTCAATCAGAAACAAACTATAGCCATTCCAGAATTATACTCCAAAATTCATCGAATGAGTGTCTACTACATGCAAGCTAGCATCATAGACCTTTTTACACCAAAAAGCAAGTTAAATATGGTCCCTAATCTTACCACGATAACAGTGCTTATTAATGCTCCTGGAAATTCATCTAGCCAAAAAAAAAAAAAATTGTCAGTGTCATGTGTAATTTATCTGCCTATTAGTGTATCTGAGCAATCTTTTATCATTTTTGTATTTCTTGTTTTATACATTTTACATTAATAATTGCTTAAAAATTTTTAAAGATATTTATTTCTTAATCAGTTTTTAGGAGTTTTTTGTTTGAGATAATATACCTTTATTCTATGTACTCAAATTTGTTGGTTATTCATTTATTGATTGTGAGTTTTGTGTGGATAATGGAAGTACACAAGGTTCATTTGCCAGTTATTGGGCACTAGTAAATATAGCAGAAAGGTGTTCTAGTTGGAGAAACGGCAGATAGGGAGACAGAAGAGAGTTAAATAAGAAAGTTTACTGTGTGCTCTGCTCTTTCCTGTGTAACTAGTTGAGGTGGGAACAAAAACCCCCACACTTTTCTATGCCTAGCATGTGAGGGTGATCACAAAAAGAAACTGGAATTATTTTTGGGAGGGTAGACCCGTTGTACTACAGTTTCCTCCATTAGCTAAGTGTTCTAGGAACCCCTCAGAAGCATCAGTGTACCAGCTAACATTTCAGTGAAAATTTTTTGGAGATTCTTCCAGCATGTTTGCTCATTTCATGATGGGTGATTTACCAACACAACTGCTCACACCGTGTTGAGTGTTCAGCAGTTTTGAACAAAACGGCATGACTCCCATGCCTCACTCTTTCTATACACCCAGTCTTGTAACTTTTTTGTTTGTTTCCCCGGATGGAAAAAAAATCCTCAAAGGGAAATGTTTTACTATGTACAAGAGGTGACACAAGCCGGGCTCGGTGGCTCAGCCTGTCATCCCGCGCCTTGGGAGGCTGAGGTGAGTGGATTGCCTGAGCCCGCGGGTTCGAGACCCGCCTGGGCAGGCGAGACCTCATCTCTACAATAAATCAAAAAATCAGCCGGGCATGGTAGTGCGTGCCTGTAATTCTGGTTACTCGGGAGGATGAGGCTGAAGGATCGCCGGAGCCCAGCAGGTAGAGGCTGTGGTGGCCAGGAGCGGCCACTGCACTCCAGTCTGGGCAACAGAGCGAGACTCCAACTCAAAAACAAAACAAACAAACAAACAAAAGAGGTGACACGAAAGAATGGCAGAAGCACTCAAAAAGAGCATCAACACTGATGAGTCAAAAACTGTTTTGAACAGTGGAAAAAGTATTTCGGTAGGTGTATTCCATCAAACGAAGAATACTTTGAAAACCACAGGCTTAAACATGTAAGAGTAAGGACACAATTATAAATAAATCTAATTTTGGGGGAGTACTCTTTTTCCAGCATCAGCCCCTTAAATTAAAATGAAATATTCATGGGTGCATCCCTCAAATATCACTTCATGAGAGCACTTAACTATGCATTTATTAAGTGTGCCACATTAGAAAATCCAGAATAAAATTATTAATCCAACCTTTATCAGGCACTTAAGACCAAATGTCATCCACACTGGCGGTATGTGGTTGAGCCTTAACAAAAACACTACACAACTAAGACTTGAGAGCTTCTCTGGTTAACAGTACTCCATGGGTATGGTTATGTATTGATGCCCAGAAAGTAATACATCTCTGATTCTATGAGATGAGGATGATGAGAGCTTCATGTTTTATACCTTTCCTGGATTCTGACCTTTCTGCCTCCTTTCTTGACTGATTTTAATCTGTATTATTTTTACATAACAGCTTTAAATGAATTATGTGAGTCCTTCTAGAGAATTCAAATCCAAGGTTTGTTTTATGTACCCTGTTCCCCGAACTTGTAATGATAACGGTCTTGTGTTGACTGTTTATTCTAAACTTTACAATTGCTCTGAAACTTTGCAATTAACCACAACTCTCTAAAGTACTTACCTAAGTATCTCTAATATATTGTATTGGCAACGAAAAGGATGATTGGAAGTACACAATAGCAAACAAATGACCAAGGAAAACAAATATTTGAAAGTGCCTTCTAAACAGTCTTATTTAAAAAATTTTTTTTATCAAAGGTATATACTATCCGTTGTTAGGTAGCCAGGTTGAATCAAAAGAGCAAAAGTAACATTGTGAGAAAAAAAAGCAACTGTATTTTTCAAACTGTACCTGGCAGAAAAACTGAGAAGTTCACATCTGTTCTTGGGAATTAATATTCCCTTATCACAGAAGAAAACCACCTTAGGTTATTTGTTATAGCTGCCATAAAATAAAATATCAAAGTGAAACAGAAATCTAATGTTATAGTTTGAACCCTCTGAGAACACACTTCAAGTGGCTGCAGGCCTCCAAAACTCTGAGGGAGGTATTTGCTTAAATGAATGAAAAATAAGGATAGACACTTTTGATCAAAAGGCAAATGGCGTTACTATCATCAGTTATTGGTATAAAATAAATTCTTGCAAATCACAACATATGGCAATTGTAGTTTTTAAATTTATTTTTTATTGTGTAGTGAACCAGAAGAAACTACTATGTTATTTCACATTACATTAAACTTATATACTATATTAAACATCATGTATTTAAGTTTCACGGTATAGGAAAAAAGATCCATATACTTCACTAGTTTTTAGGTACTACTGAGATTATGCTGGAATGAAACTTGCCAAAGAGCTTCTGTTCTTAAGCAATGCTATCCAGGGTAATACATCTCCGATGTACTGAACACTGAAATGAGAACAACATTGTTTGTTTTACCTTAGTAAGAAGGACCTAAGAGTATTCTGATAAAACAATGCTTCCCTAGTCAGTTTGTGTCGCTGTAACAAAACACTGAAGGCAAAGTAATTTATAATGAACAGAAACTTTTTTGGCTCAATGCTCTGGAGGCTGGAAGGTCCAATAGCATGGTGCCCACATCGCCTTGGTGGGCCATCATGGAGGGCCGACAAGCTGCATCACCTCATGAAAGAAGTGAAAGAAAAGTGAAGATGAGAGTGAGCATGAAATGGAACTTGAAGCCTCAAACTCTTCTACATCAGCGGTAATTCGTTTATGAGAGTGAAACTCTCAAAACCCAACCATCTCCCATTAGGCATCCCCTCCCCACACAGTTGCATTGGGGGGATTATGTTTTCAACATATGCTTTTGAGGAGACACATTTAAATCACAGAAAATGCTAAATTACTGTATATTATCACACAAAATATACAAGGTATAAATTCCTTAAATCTTTCCTCTATCACTAGATGACCTCTTACTAACTTACACATCGTACGACTATTTATCAAAAGTTACTAGCTGTTTTCAGATATTGCATCAAATAAGACAATTTAGTTTAAAAATAAATAAAATAAAAGACAGCATCAACAGTAATTAAAATAAAACCTTTTTTTCAAATACAATTCAAAATGGTATTTTTGTTTGTTATGCTAAAGGTGTTTTCACATGGGAACACAACTGAGAGAAAAATTCACTGCTTATTATATGAACAGTCAGGAAAGCTCAGTTATTAATTTTGCATATGTATTTTTTTCTTTAAAAACAAATGCTGATTTTTGAAATAATATTAGAAAAATATAATCATGCTTACATTAAAATGTATGTTACAATGATTTCCATAAACTTAATTTTTTTGCAATGTAATATTAGGTAAGTTTGAGAACATGTATAAAAAAAGTGACACCCAATAATACATAATTGTCATTTCATTTTAATTGTTTAAAATGTTTAATTCAGGCCAGGCTCGGCGGCTCAGCCTGTAATCCCAGCACTTTGGGAGGCCGAGGTGAGTGGATTGCCTGAGCCCGCGGGTTCGAGACCCACCTGGGCAACTTGGCAAGGCCTCATCTCTACAATAAATCAAAAATTAGCCAGGTGTGGTAGCACATGCCTGTAGTTCCAGCTACTTGGAAGGCTGAGGCGGAGGATGGCCGGAGCCCAGCAGGTCGAGGCTGCGGTGGCCGGGGGCGGCCACTGCACTCCAGTCTGAGTGACAGAATGAGACTCCGACTCAAAAAAATAAAAAAATAAAATGTTTAATTCAAATCCAAAACTTATTTTCTTCCAACATAGCAATAGTTCTTACTAGTAAGTATTGACATTTTAAC
>CAUYQG010119340.1:0-23966 GCA_963574415.1 Tarsius wallacei | reverse complement strand
CAAATAATGCAAGTATTACTCTCGGTATGGTGTGGCTTAAATTTAGATTTTCTTAACAGCATCTTTCACAAAGGGAATGTTTTACTTTTGGTGAAGTCAAAACCGCTTCTTCATGTCCTTCTCTGACTCTGCTCTACCTATTTCCTTCTGATGAGGTTTTTTAATGATTATATTGAATTCACCTAGATAAACCAAGATAATCTCCCCATCGCAAGATCCTTAACTTAATCCCATCCATGAAATCCCTTTTGCTATGTGAAGTAGCATACTCACAAATTCTGGGGATCAGGACATGGACACCTTGAGGTGTTATTTTTCTTTCTACTAACCCTAGTGTTTCTGTTTAAAGTATAATATCATGTCCCTTCTCAGCTTAAAATCCTCCAATAGTTCTTATCTCATTTTCAATAAAAGCTAGGATCTACAAAGCTGGACATGATACGTCCCATTGTCTTTCTAATATCATATCCTACTCTCCCCTTTATTCTTTTGCTATGTGAATGTTCATGCTGTTTAGCCGGCAGGGCATATTCTAGCACATTTCTGCCTTAAGACCTTTGCACTGGTTCTTTTTTTTCTGTGTGGAATCCTTCTCTCTCAAATATGCGTGTCTGTACCTCCTATGAATCTTTACTTAATTAAACTTAAGGTAGCTATCTTCCTTGCCCGGCCTGTCTAAAAATTCTACATATTTCCCCGGGAATTTTATACTTTTTCTCTATTTCTTTTTCTGAACTTACCACAGTGTATCATACAATATAGCTTATTTATTAAACCTTTTTCTTGTTTGTCCTTTAATGTAAGCTCCAAGAGGGATGTTGTCCTTACTCTTCACTCCTCATCACCTAAAATAATTTCTGGCATGTAGTATACCTCAAAAGATGTTAGGTTAATGAAAAGATGAGTTAAAAGAATGAAGTCTGGGAAACAGAAGAAAAAGGAACCAAACTAGAAGAACAATTAGGCTTGTTGTATGTAGAGAAGTGTCTTCCAGGTTGAGAGAGGACTGTGATTAGAAGCACAGAAGGCATGGAGTGTTTAGGGACTATCAATCATGGAGCATAATTGGGTGAAGAAAACCATCCATTTACCAAAGATTTAGACTCCCCTTCTATATTGCTGGGAATAGACTGCCCAACTCGAGACTATGTCTCCCAACCCCCTACAGTGAGGCATAGCCACATGATGGAGTTCTAGCCAATGGAATGTCAGTGGAATCACAAGCATCCCTTTCACACTAGACCCATAAAACCCTTCCATGCTCTACACCTTAATGCTCTTCCAATTCTGGCTTTTTGGTTAGAAGACATTCTTCAGAACAACAGAGGAAGCCACATGTTAAAGATGGCAGAGCTAATGTCAACCTGTACTTCTGAATAACACTTGCAAGAGATAGTCCTGCCAAATATTTCACGTGACCAGTTTTGTAACACAAGCAAGAAGTCAGCTTTTAATATGTTTGAGTCATTTTACCTTTTTACATTTTGGGATCTATTAGCTTACCAATATTAGGTAGCAATGGGTTCTAGTGGTACATAAATTTGGAAAGTTAGTTGTGACTACATAACTTTGGAAAGTTAGTAAAATTAAAAACAAATTCATATAACAAATCAATTGTAGAAAAGTTAGAAAGCATAGGTAATCAGAAGGAAGAGAAATAAAATTCATACTCTTACCTTAAACATCTAGTTTCTGTTAATATCTTTTACGTATAACTTACCTTTCTCTTTTTGCTATGAAAATAGGAGTAGACTGTAGTTATATTGTATAATACTTTTATTTTATTTATTTATTTTTAATTTTTATTTTAAAGGTGTGGGATACTATTTAGGGTTAGGTATACAAAGGATCACTATACAGCTAAAGTTTGGGCCTCACTTTGGTCCCCTCTTCACCTGGTTTGAGACAGGTACCCCAACTGTTGAAGTGTGTCCCCCTCTCCCCTGTTAGTTTCCCCCTACTGCCAGTCTCTTTCTTGTAACATTATGATAATTGTTCAGGGTCCACTTCTGAGTGAGAGCATATGGTATTTAGTTCTTTGTTTCTGTGATAGATCACTGAGTATGATAGACTCTAAATCCATCAAGTTGCTGCGTCTATTGTGTCATATTTTTATATGTCAACACTTTTCTATTTGGTAAATGTTTTACAGCCCCTATTTTTTTAAACACACCCAAATAAAAAACCCATATAATATATTTGTACTTGGATGTTTGCGTGTGTTACATGGGTATGCTAAAAGGAAATGAGGTACACAGACCCAGAACTAACCTTGTTCTTAGCAATATACTGAGTCTTGAGAATAGAGAGGAGCAGAGAGGATTATCAGTTTCATTTTATTTTATTTTTGGTGGGGCTTAATTTTTTATTTCAGAAGCTTGGATAGCTTCTATATCCAGATCATGACAAAATCAGGACACGTGTAAAATACCTTGCAATACCTTAGATTCCCAAAAGGTACCAAAAAGTACAGTAACATTAACACTTCCATTAAAAGAAATGTATGACATAAATAATACAAAATTTAAAAGTGAGAAAAGGTGACAATGGTTTCATAAGATACAATTTTACACTTTACAACCAGGGTCTACAGGTCCAGGCTAGAGACTGGAGTGGGAGGCGGCGGCCCCCTCATCTGATTCTGGGTGACCTCGTCATCAAATCAGCCCCTAATGGTCTGAGACACCACATGCTGCCTAAACAACTAGAGCTCTGGAAACAGAAGAGTGATTTCCAGAGGGAGAATTCTAAATAAGATGCACCTGGGACGGGCCGTAGAAAATTTGCCAAGTTAAATTGGGTACCTAATTGTGTTTACTCTATACTCAGACCAAGCACGTGAGCAGTCTCTGATCACTTCTTGCTACCTCAGTGTGGCTGGTGGGTTGTTCTGGTGGCGGCCGCGATGCTGGCTCTTGCTGTAATTTGTGCTACCCTGACCTTCACTGCCACCGCCGCTGTCTCGGTTCCCTCGGTTGTGGTTCCCGTGGCCCCCAGAACCACACTGCTGCCGCTGATAGACCTCTGGGCTGGGCCACCTTGATTTTACACTTGCTTCCACTGATCATGTGGAATGTCTTTTCCAGAACCTTCTTCACAAGTTCTTCCTCTTTAAAGGTGATAAACACAAAACCTCGTTTGTTCAGCTTTGGATCCACTGGTGGCCCCATGGCCTCCATCTCCCCAAACTCACCAAAGTCCTTCCTGATCTTCTTCTCAGGGACTTAAAGATTCAGACCCCCAACCAAGATTTTCTTCACCGGGTCCTTCTTTAGCCTTGGCCATTTTAGGGTCAATGACACGGCCATCCTGCCTGTTCTCTTTCTTGTCTAGGACCTTCTCCACACTGGCTGCATTTATATTTTTTATATTTCATCTTCCAGATTTTCTGATTCCGTAGGTATGGAGTAGGTTCTGGGACCTACATTTTCTTAAAATCTCTTCAGATGATTCAGATATACAATCAGGTTTAGAAGATGAACTCTGGTTCCCCAAGACGGCCATGTACTTGGAGAGCAAGCTGTTTTTGAGAAAGTTAGTATACTAAAGTGAACAGGAGTAAGCAAGTAAATTTCCACCATGAGATAAAATTATTCTCCCTAATCATTTAAATGAGTCCAAGTGAATCATATTCTCACGTGCTTCATATACTAATATGTTCCCAAGGAGAAACACGATAGCCATGGTTCTCCAGGCTAAAGAATTGGACAGTGCCATCCTACTGGGGAGTCTTGAGCTCCCAGAAACTGGCAATGTTTGACAAGCACCCAACAAAAGCTGATATACTTCTACGGCTCTGTCTTCTCAATAGCAGCACATGAACACACGATGGCTTCCTACGGTGAGCTCAGCAGAAGGACCTGGAGAAGAAGACAGAAAGAAGGGAAGAGCAAAGGCAGTGTCATTAGTTTTAAGGCAGAAGAGAGAACAGGTGCCATGTGACTGCCAGATCCTAAACAGACTTGAGGTTTTTGGAGGATAGATATGTTTTATTCACTTCTGTGTCATTAGCACCAAGTACAATTTCTGATACTTTTGAATAGAAATAAATATTACTATTGTCCTGAAAGAAATTCCTTGGAATAGCCAGGTATTTTATATTACGTTACATAGTAAAGCTATTCTATTTTATACTCCTTGCCTTTATAAAGGAAAAAATTACTATCTTCATATTTAGTTGGGGTTAAAGTTTAAGTCTCAAATACCTGTGAAAGATCAAGATTAGAAAATGATTTTGGAGTCAGTTGATTAGAATAATGGTTTTTTTTTTTTTTTTTAATGTGCTTGCTTGTTTGTTAACTGAGTTCAGGAACAAAATGAAATGTACTTACAAGTAACCAACCTTAGGCCCCTTTACTCTTCGCTGTCTTTGGAAGATATGTAAGATGTGAAAGATTCAGGGGAGATTTAGTAAAATGAAGAATAGATATATTTTTGTTTTTTTAATGGTAGTGATGATAACAAGTATTCTAAGATTCATTATGCTTATTATTTTTATGACTGGGGCTCTCTCAGCTCTTGTCGGTGTGCATTCCTAAACCGTTATTGTTTTTTATTTAAAATTCTTGTTAAGGGGAAAGTGCGCAGGTGACAGAATGCTGATAGTTTAATCCGTTCCGTTCAGGATTAGAAATATAATGGAGACATTATGTACCTACTCAAGCTATGTGAGTTTACAGTACACATTCAATACAAAAGGAGGAAAGAAGGGAAAAAATAGTCGGTGAAGGTCACAGACGCAAACTGAGTGTGAATATGCTAGCAGGCTCCATCCTTGAGTGGGAGTCCTGAAAATTCACTTTTTAAAGACTTTGTAACCACCCATGCAAACAAACAAGCCAAGGATAAAACAAACTAAAAAAAGCAGTTGAACAATTCGAAGGGATGGTGGAATCTTTTGTCCATTTGTCAAAGCCTAACTTGCCATTCCCGTACGCTGGGCTGAAAGCCAGAATGTAGGCATGGGGACATTTTATAGCAGATTTTTGTGTTGCTTTGTGAAAGCCAGGCCATCATTTTCAGATTAAAGTTCTGATAAATAAATAGTTGAGTAAATCTGAACATATCCTACTTGGTTGGGTAGCTGCCAGCCTTTTTGGCAGCCTGTCTTCGCTTTCCACTAAGTTGCTGGAGGTGCCAATCCCTCGTGTACCTTGTAGGATGGCTACACAAAAAAGTACAACTAGCTTTTCCTGAAACACACTAGCTCAGAGGCTTGGCATTGCGGCATTTCTCTGGAAGGACTGTAGAGACTTTTAGCTCAGTCTCCTCATTTAAAATTCACGAAATGGTGGCCTCCATCTTACTGGTCCAAGCAAGGGCTTCTGAGACTGATTTTCTGTCTCTTCTCTCCTCTCTCGGACCTAGCACCTACTGGTTGGTTTGATGTGCTATGTAGAGCTCACATGAGGTGCCTACTAGGGACCAAAGATAATTTGTGGCTGATGGCTACAGAGAAAAGTCCATATGGTTGCAAGGAATCATGGTGACTCATCAGTTGTCAGGGCACACTGCTTAAATTTTTTATTGTTTAATTTTGTTATATGTTAAATGGGAAACCATATATCTTAATGTTAAATAGGAAAATAATTTATCTTAAATTCTCTATGGGGAACAACGTGAAGCTGAATTAGACTTGACTAAAAAAATATATCTGTTTGCATGTTGATACCTTGGCTTACTCCACATAAGATATCTATTGCCTAGGGAGATATAAAAGCATGGAGAATGAAAGTTTGCTCTATGAACTGGATTAAGGATATGGTAAATGGACTTCAAAACAAAACAAAACATGTAGAGGAGCATTCAATTGGTCCAGGGGTCCAGACATCACTGCTTCCTTCTGCCAGATCCTAAACAGACTTGACAGATATGTTTTATTCACTTCTGTGTCATTAGCACCAAGTACAATTTCTGATATTTTTGAATAGAAATAAATATTACTATCGTCCTGAAAGAAACTCCTTGGAATAACCAGGTATTTTACGTTATGTTGCATAGTAAGCTATTCTGTTTTATACTCCTTGCCTTTATAAAGGAAACATTGCTATCTTCATATTTAGTTGGGGTCAAAGTTTCAATCTGAAATACATGTGGAAGATCAAGATTAGAAAATAATTTTGAAGTCAGTTGGCTAAGAATAATGGTTTCTTGTTTTTTTATTTGTTTGCTTGTTTGTTAACTGAGTTGCCCAATTCTTTGGGAAAGAGAATTTAAAGGTTAGAGAGCAAGAATTTTGAAAAACAGATAAAAAAGAGACAGGCAATTGGCCATCCGAGGAAAGATCAAGAGGACTCTAATTGACATAAGGGAGTATCAGGAAAGGTACTATCAATGGTGGGAAGCCAAGTAGAATTAAGATGATAAAATGGCCCTTAAAAATTTCCATTCATGACTTTTGAGAGGACAATATTAGAGGAATGACCTGAATGAAAATGAAATTGCTGAGGACTTCCTAGGGGATGGTGAGGAGTAGGTGAAGCCCGTCCATCAATCTGATTAAGCAATGGATTTGTTTTGCAAAACAGAAAAATAGATGCTACTTCCTGACAGAGACGCCATCAATGGAGTATTTTAAGTTTCATGTTGAAGAACTTGTGTTTGATTCACCGGGGGTATCGGTCTGTTCAAAATAAATTGCTCTCTATAGTCAGGCATAAAGTAATTTAGACTTTGAAAATGTAAGCCTAGTGTTTTGAGCATTTGTTTAAAAAAGGTATGATAGAAGTTAATGTTACAGTGAGCACAGAGCAGCCATTCAAAGGCACTTTCAGTTTTGACTAATACTTTTATCTTGTTCTTTCTTGCTGTTTTCAGGCTTAAATATGGAATCTATTAGATTCAAATATTTTTTTCTATCCAGTGAGTGTAATTTATCCCGAGTATAGCTCTGCAGGAATTAGTGGTAATTAAATAAAGGGCATTTATTTCAACCACTCCATGTGTTTTGATAAAACTCCTGCTTTACTTTCTAGTTCACAACAAAAGGGCAAGTAGAAATAGTTGCTAATAAATATATATTGTTTCCAATAAAAAGGAATTCTACACCTTTAAAAAATAAAGTAAATGAGATAAAAGAGTCAAATAAGCTCAGCAACTTAGATTTCTTTTCAATTTAGAGGATGAATCAAAATTGTCCAATTAGGTATAATGTTGTTCAGCCCAATTTTTCTTTTAGCCCACTTAACTAGAGTCATATATGGACCCACGGGCAAGTGTAAGTCAGGAAACATAAGCCAGCAATTCAATGGGGGAATAACTTAGAAATAATAGTGACTACTGACATAGCTGAGCAAATGCAACAAGTAAAATAGATAAGCACAGATGGATGGAAGATATGGACCCTGAAGTCATACTGCCTGCTTTGAATCTCAACTCTACCACTTATTAGCTATGTGCTTGTGGTACAATCACTTAAATCCTTTGTGCCTCAGCTTTTGTATACAAAAAAATGGGAATAATAATAGTACCTACCTAGTAGAGTTGTTGTGAGGATCAAATGGGTTAATTTATGTCATGTTTTAAGAACAGTGTCTGCCCATTAAAAGGGCATATGTAAGCATTAGCTATCTATCATTATCATTGTCATCATTGTTTTTATATATACTATGGGCTACTTAGGTATATAAATTAAAGTTATAAACAGCATTTGCATATTTATATGTCTAACAAATGTGATATAGCAAACATGTCTAAGTTTGATGCTCGAAAGTTTAGCTAAGATCAACCTGTGGTGTTTAACACAACCTCACTGAATGTTTAATGCTCGATAAAAATAAGAGTGATTTTCACGGCCACTGCTAGCTCATGGATCCTCAACACAGACAGTCAGCTTCCAGTTTATCCATCACCATCCAACTATAAATCTTTCTGGACTCTCATACCCCCACCTCTCCATTTCCATATACATTTCCCTCCCTCACTCTTTCTCCCCTTCTCCCACCCTCTGCTCCCTGCCTCAAGCCAATGACAGTGTATATGTCAGACTCAGAGACTGTATGCCGCCTTAATGCAGGGCCAACCATCATACTGAGACACTGAGCTTGGTTTGATCACCATTGCCCAGATTATGACAGTTATCAAAAGTTGATCATTTAGTATCTAATATGTGCTAAATAAAACTATTTAACGAATCATCTCAGCTCAATCTAAATCTACCTTATTTGTGATAGATTTGCATTTAGTTTGATGATAACTTACATTTAGTTTTATAGTAACAAAATATCCATATTCTGCATTTTGTTTGATAGTAAATTCTCATATTCTCCGGGAATAGTGACTGAGTTCTTCTTATACATTATTATATAAAGCTCCCATCCTGGTAGCTTTTCTGAAATAAGATTATTGAAGTCTTCACATGTAAAAACCGAAAACTGCTAAAACAAACAAACACACAAACACCAACTAGCATCTGGCCACATAAAACACTTTTTCACTCGGCATTCAACTATACCACTGAGTTTATTGTTTAAGTGACTTCACTATTTGATTGAACCCCGTATGTTACAGTTCATATGGGTCTCATTAACAAGTTATTGTTGGAGAACAACAATAATATTGGAGTAGAGTCATACTTTTCACCATATATTTTTGTCTAAAAGGATATTATTGAATAACCTTTCAACTTGAAACTTTTCTCCACTCGTGATATGGCTATACTTTATGTATGCTGAATTGCATCAAATCCATTTTCTAGTTATTTTGGATGTTTAAAAAGTTTAACATTCTTAACAATTTTTAAAATTTGACATTAAACAAATATTATTTTACACTCTATTTATACAAACGAAACACCGTATCATTAAAAGATAAAGTTTAATGCAATTGAAATGTACTTTGTAAATTTAAAGTACTTTCTTAAAATCCCTAACTCTTTTTGATAATTCAAGAGCTCTGTGGATTATGCAATTCCTTTTGTAATTACTGTCTTTGTTATTGTTTTTAGCTTAGTGGATTTCAAAGGCTCATCCACAGATTGGGATTTAGAAATGTAACAGGGTCACAAGTACAAATTTTTGGTAGCAATTAAGCTAATTTTATTAACTCTAATTAAAAACTCTTAGCATGAAGAGATTAAAGAACCTTTGTAATATTAAAAATTTCCTCATAAACATAGATATTTTATTTTGTTTGTGAACAACAGAACCCCCGTGTGAAGAATAACTATTGCCTTGAATCAACATAGATTGCCACCTGCCTAGTTTTGGTCTATTTTAGGAACAATTAAAGTCTTAAAATGAGGTCATGGGAGCTTCCAAAGTTCAAACACATGACATACCCAAAATATGCCCTTTACTAGACTGTGGGCACAGTTTATAACATGAAAAGATCACATGTTCGCAGACATTTCAGTGTGGTTTATTAGAAAACTGTATCTTGTTTTCTATCCTGACTAATAACAGTTGCAGACAATTCTGTTTTGTGATAAAATTTGTGTAGGCAGACCCATGGCATGAGCGAGTATATAACTGACCCAGGAATTGCTAAAAGAGATCTGTCTACCAGTCTATCAAATCAAATATACTGACCCCTAAGAAAATCAATATACATACAGTGTTTTAGGGATTAAAAACAATCCTATTTATAGATACTCAGGGTAACATTATTTTCACAAAAGCAGATTACTTTATGACTCAGGACAATATAGAGTTGATTCAAAACCTAGCATTTTATGACCTGAGGCCTTTCTCTTGTCTTTTCCTAAACAGCTTATGGGAGAGTAAATTATTTGAATTGACACCACATTTGAGCCCAATGAAAGAAAGAGTCTCATGTTTACTGGGTGCCAACCACGTCTGTGCCAAGATTTGTGCTAAATGCACTTGATCCTCACTAAGTCTCTGATGAATAGGCATTCTTTTCTCCGTTTGCAAATGAGAAACAGAACCTTAAAGAGATCATGGAGGATGAACAGGGCTGGTGAGCTGCCATTAGAAACTCTGATCCCTCCTTCCAGTGGAATATCAGACTAAACTACCAACAGAGCCTAGAGGATGGCCCAAGGGCTTCTGCATGAGGAAAAATAACCCAGTGATCTGTTCCCTGAGCCTGTAGAATAAATAGCTAATTGGTTGGCACCCTTTCTAGCTCGCTTCACAGAAGTCGTTTAGTGTTAGGATTATGAAGCCTGGTTTAAGAACCAGAGTGCCTGGGTTTCCCCGCTCTACCACCTACTAGTTATTATCTGGAGCAAGTTATTTGATCTTTCTGTCCCTATGTTTCTACACCTGTGCCATGAGGATAATGATAGTGTGTGTTTCATAGGGTTATTTTAAAGGTGAATGGCTAAAAGTATGAGCAAAAATGCTAAAACCTGTGGCTGGCTTGCACAATCTCTGAGTAAAAGTTTTGTGTTATTGCTCTGCATTGCATCTGGTAGACTGCAAAGCTACTGTCAATTTGTATCTTTTAAGGATTTCTCATTGATGATTTTTTCCAGACAGCATACTTCTCTTTCTATTTAATGATGGTTGTGATCACATCATTTTGTATAGCATTTTATGTTTTTCAAAAAACTTGTCATCTTCTGTCATCTGTAGGATATGCGTTACTCCAGCCTCGTTTTCCTCATCTGTAAAATGGCTTTAATTGATGATGCCCATCTCATGAGCATCTTGGAGGGATAAAACGAGATAGTGTGTACGACACACCAAGCGTGGCATCTTGGGAAGTCAGTAGGACAAGTATTAAGTTCATTTTGTGTTGAGGAAATGGGTGAAGAACAGCTTCACCCAACTTCATGGGATAAGTTAGTGATATGTCTTAGCATACAGTAGAGTCACTGGACAGATTGCAGATTACTTAAAGAAATAAATCAACATTATAACACATGGTTTTTTTGGGGTTTTTTTGGTATACACGGACATGCTGGTTGCAACATGAGTTCAATAATAAGAGACTCAATAAGCCCTGTTTTCTGAACCATGACAAACTTGCTTTGTTGACTTACAAAAGGTGTTTTACATTTCACTGCACAAATTGTACGGTTTTGTGTTCCTTCCTCTGTGAACCATCCTGAGAGGGCCAGTTATTACCACCTGTTTCTACCACCCAGATTTGTGTACTGCACTTGGTTTTATATACGTTCGTATTCGTCTCCTTTAATGAATATAATTGAAAGCCGATATAATGTTGAATCGCCGTATTCACAACTCAGAAATGCTTAATGGCCGGCTGACAGCAAATTTTTTTTTGTTTTTGTTTTTGTTTTGAGTCAGTATCTTACTCTGTTGCCCAGGCTGGAGTGCTGTGGCATGATCACGGCCACCACAGCCTTGACCTGCTGGGCTCAGGCGATCCTCCTGCCTCAGCCTCCCAAGTAGCTGGAACTACACGTGCACCACCACGCCTGGCTGTTTTTTATTTATTGTAGAGACAAGGTCTCGCCAAGTTACCCAGGCTGGTCTCGAACCCCTGAGCTCAGGCAATCCTCTTGCCTCTGCATCCCAAAGTGCTGGGATTACAAGTGTGAGCCACTGTGCCTACTCACAGTGATATTTAAAAAGCAGGGTTTTGTAATGGAGAGTGTGAGAGCTTAGAAGTCACACAGACAAGTGTCTCGGTCCTGACACTAGTGCAGGGTGTACACAAAGGGAGAGATTAATTTCTACATTAAGTAATATATTAGGGTCTTCTAAGCCTTATGATACAGATCAGTGGCCCATGGTTTTTGAGACTGAATGCAATACATCTTTTCTTTTCTTTTCTTTTCTTTTTTTTTGAGTTGGAGTCTCACTCTGTTGGACTCCGGAGCTCCTTCTGCCTCAGCCTTCCAAGTAGCTAGAACTACAGGCACGCACTTTACTACGCCTGGCTAATTTTTTGCTTTATTGTAGAGATGAAGTCTCGCCAAGTTGCCCGGGCGGGTCTCGAACCCGCAGGCTCAGGCAATTCACCGAGCCTAGCCCATCTTTTCTTTTTAACTACAACTTTGAGAATTCTTTTTACTTGACTTGACTCTGCTAAACTTGAAAATGTTATGCTATGCCATGTCAAAACAATTGCTAAAGATTCCATCTGGGCAGACACAAAACATTTATGACCACTGTGAATGACTCAGGTGTCTCTTTCATTGTGTTCTTTTCTAACATAATAAAATTTTATTAATGGTCATTTCATAGTAGAGATTTTTTGACATATTTTTGTTGTTATGGCCACAGATAATGTTAAAAATTCCTCATATATTGACAAAACAAGATAATGGGGCTCCTAAAACACTCATTAACACATCATTCTGATTGTTTTCACCATGGCACATATGAGAACCCGATACTGTGTCTTTTATGCTTTTTTTTTTTACTTTTCTTTTTAAAAAAATTTTTATTATAAAGATGTGGGGTACAATTCAGGGTTAGGTATATAAACATTGATCATGCAGGTACCCTTGTTGATGAGGTATGCCCCTCCCTCCCCAAGCAGTTTCCCTCAACTGTCAATCCATCCCACCCCCGACAGTTTCCCACTGCTGCCAATCGCTTTCTTATAGCATTATGATTGTTCAAGATTCGCTTATGAGTGAGAACTTATGGAACTGTTCTTTGTTTCTGTGATAAATCACTGAGTATGATCGACTCCAAATCCATCCAAGTAGCTGCAAAGTCTATATATTTATCCTTCTTTATAGCTGCATAATATTCCGTTAATCAGAGTCTCACTGTCACCCAGGCTGGAGTGTAATGACACGTTCACGGCCACCGCAGCTTCGACCTGCTGGGCTTAGGTGATCCTTCTGCCTCAGCCTCCCAAGTAGCTGGAAGCACAAGCTTGTGCCACCATGCCCAGCTGATTTTTTTGATTTACTGTAGAGACCATGTCTTGCCCAGTTGCATTTATTTGGCCTCTTATCTTCCTCTTCTGGAGTCTCATTACCATGGGAGCAATAACCTAGCGTATGTTTTCATTGACTTTCCTTACAAGTTAGTTTTATATCTGGACAATGGTAAGCATTCAATATATAGTTGGTGAATTAAAGACTGAATGAATGAAAGACTGTCCCTGGGCAGGATTCCCTTGACATCTTGTGTCTTCTTTTAAATCAATGATTATAGGTTTTGTCTGACACTTTTTTTGTGGTATGTATCTTTGTTATTAAGATTTCTAAAGCCTGAGGTAACCTAGTATAATTATGTGTAAAATTCTTGCTTATGTGACCTTAACCTTCATCCTTTCTTTAAGGTCATGTTTTTTGAAACTTAAAGTGATTTTAAGTTTATAATTCAATTTACATTGACGATTCTGTATAGGTTAGACAAGATATACAAGAGATACTTAGAAAAATAATGAGCAATTTATCCTGGCAGCTTACTCATTTAGCAACAAGTGTTAAGATTGTTAAGTTAAGGCAACTTTTAAAGATATGTTCAGGCCACTTTTTGCAGGAATTGATTAGTCACCATTTGTTTACTTTTGCTAACTGAGTCATTTAATGTATTGGAAATAGACTTTGAGAGACTTTTTTATTCAAATTCTGCTTCTTCATAGCTATGGAGCAAATGGTTTATTTCTCTAGATCGCTGTCTTATCGCCTGTAAAATAGGAATACCACTTACTCTTAGTATTGTAAATAATTAGTAAGAGAGAATATGTGTCTAGCATACAGTGGGCACCACACAAATATTTGTTCAATATTATTAAGAAGAGCTAAGCCTGGCCCTTGGAAAGCTGGGCATTTCTCAGTCTTGTTTCCTGAATGGTAAGGGAGACACAAGTGCAGTTCATGGTTTTTGATCTCAATGACAGGTAGGGGAAATGAAAACCATACATATTGAAATATTAAAAATGAAGGATGTATGATGCCTGACAACTAGGAGCTATAGACAAATGATATTGAAATTCAGGCAGTGGGATAGAAGGAGGAAATAAATCATGTCTATTTTAAGATTTGCATTATTTAATGCTAAAAACAGCTTTGCATTTTGTCCAGGACAACTGCAGTGGGATGCTTATTGGTGCCTTAAGCATATTGCTGAAAACCATAAAGAACAGTTGTAAGCTGATGGATTGTGTGACGGCTGCATAGCCAAAGGGAGTTGACTGGTGTTCCCCAAGGTTTGTTAGAAACAAACGGCATGTACATGGAGCAAAGAAACTCTTGGGATGTGAGTTGTGTTGTTTGAAGGCTTGTGTTTCAATCTTCCTGGAGTCATGGTCTGGTCTAATATCTACCCAAACTGACCATATGTCATTTCCATTAAAACTTTCTTGGGTCCGGGCTTGGTGGCTCAGCCTGTAATCCCAGCACTTTGGTAGGCCAAGGCAAATGGATTGCCTGAGCCTGCAGGTTCGAGACCGACCTGGGCAACTTGGTGAACTCTCCTCTCTACAATAAATAAAAAATTAGCTGGGCATGGCAGCATGCGTCTGTAATTCTGGCTACATGGAAGGCTGAGGCAGAAGGATCGCTGGAGCCCAACAGGTCAAAGCTGAGGTGGCCGTGAGAGTTCCACTGTACTCCAGCCTGGGTGACAGAGTGAGACTACAACTCAAAAAAAAAAAAAAAAAGAAAATTCTTGAGAAAATGTAGAAAATGTTCTCTGGCTGTTTCTGGTAAATTTAGGTCTTGAGTGTTTTTGTTCTCACCTTAATTAATGAAGGGCAGATCTCAATCAAAGGTCTTTTGCTCCGGACAAATGAACAATCCTAAAAATCTTCAGTTATCTAACTCACAGAAAAGGAACAATGCATAAAATCACACATTCTCCTCCTCATAAGTAAGAAAGGAAAGACTTTCGACTTGATTGCCCATTGGGAGAAGCCCATTGCACTCTGCTTTTCAGTCATGAGTTCAGATGTGTTTGTAGAGGGCATTTCGAAGAACAAGAAAAGTTGTCAGTCTGTAAGTTTTCTTTTTGGAGCTAAGAATTTTTAGGTTACCTAAGGTGATCTCTGGAAATGTAAGAGTATACCGCAATACTTTTTTTCAGCCACAGAAAGACTTGCAATCTAATGTATAAGCAAAAAACCCAAATGCTTATGATAAATCTGCATCTTATTTTTCCCCATCAGTTCTCTATGCACCATGTAGCATAATCAGCTCCTTCAGAGGATGTCTCCTATCGTCTGCATCTGCACTGAGATTCAAAGCAAAGATTTAAAATCACTATTTCAAACCTCAGATCTTATGACGAGTCACTAGCTTTGCATAATGTTGTGTTTGCCCCTCCTGTTTGCTTCTTTCTATTTTACTCTCTCTCGGATTCATTAATTTATTTTTGTACACTTGTTATTTGCAATATCCAATGTGATGTGTAAGATTAGGCTTAAGTGAGATTTCTTTTTTTTAATTTTAAAGATAGGAGGTACTATTCAAGATCAGGTATACAAGCAGTCATCATACAGGTAAAATCTGGGCCTCCTTTTGGTCCCCACTTTGCCTGGTTTGAGATCGGGTACCCTTATTATTGTTATGTGCCCACTCCCCTGGCAGTTTCTGGCTACTGCCAATCCCTTTTTTAAAGTATTGTGGTAAATGTTCAGGGTCCGCTTATGAATGAGAACATGTGGTACTCTGGCCTTTGTTTCTGAGATAAATTACTGAGTATTATAGACTCTAAATCCATCCACGTTGCTTTGAAGTCCATAATTTTGTTCTTCTTTATGGCTGTGTAATATTCCATCATGTATATGTGCCAAATTGTTTTTATCCAGTCCAGTTTTGATGGGCAGCATGGTTGGTTCCATGTTTTTCCTCTTGTAAATAGTGTTGCAATAAATATGCATGTGCAGGTATCTTTTTTGTAGAGTGATTTAAGTTCCTCCGGATATATTCCCAGAAGGGGGATTGCTGGGTCATATGGGAGGTCAATTTCTAGTTCTTTTAGGAATTGCCACACTGTTTTTCCATGGAGATCGAACTAGTTTGCATTCCCACCAGCAGTGTAGACGTGTCCCCTTTTCTCTGCATCCTCGCCAGCATCTGTTGTTGTTTGTTTTATTAATGATGGCCATTCTTACTGGAGTTAGATGGCATTTCAATGTGGTTTTGATTTGCATTTCTCTGACGATTAGTGAGGCAGAGCATTTTTTCATGTGTCTGTTTGCTGCTCATATGGCTTCTTTTGAGAAATGTCTATTCATGTCTTTTGCCCACTTTTTAATGGGGCTGTTTGTTTTTTTCCTTTTGGCACATTTGAGATCTTTGTAGATCCTGGATGTTAGGCCTATGTCAGATATGCAGTTGGCAAATACTTTTTCCCATTCTGTGGGCTGTCTCTCTGCTCTCTTGATCGTTTCTTCTGCTTTGCAGAAGTTTTTCAGTTTGATGAGGTCTCACTTGTCAATTTTACCTCTTTTGATCAGGAATTGGTTGCCTATTCCGATTTCCATAAAGCTTAATTGAGATTTCTAGTGGTTAAATATTGGTTCAAGTGAATGGAGCAAAAAAAAAAAAAAAAAGAAAAAGAAAAAGAAAAAAGAAATCATTTACTTTTCAGATAAGTTATAACCTATGTCCATTGCCACTAATGTAATTCTAAGACTTTACTCAAAGCTGAAGAAATGCTAACACGAAGTGCCTTATAATTATGTTAATTAGATACTTATATATTTTGTGTGATATGTATTTAGTATTAGAAAAAACAAAATTCAAATCCCAACTCAGCAGCTGGGTAGCCTTGAGGAATTTGCTTATCCTTTGAAAACCTCAATTTTCTCACATGAACTAAAGCTGTCTTGCAGAGATGTTGTGAATATTAGGAATAAGTCATAAAAATTGCTAGCCAATATTTATAATGTAGTAGGTTCACAGTTAGTAGTAACCAATTTACTGTTGTAAATTTTAGAAAATTATTGTGTTATATTTTCTGATAATTAAAATAATATTGTAACCATTTAAGAAGTCCCCAAAAGCATAAAAAGAATAAAAAAAGTTATCTCAAATCCTACTCTCTAGAAAGAAGCACTCTTAATATTTTCAAGTATATCTCTCTAGGGTTGTTTCTATGCAAACGTTTATCTAAATTTAAAAATGCGTAGGTAAACTATTCATACTATATACTATTCCTATTTTTTAGTGTTCCAAAATTTCTATAAACGATTCTCTCCTAAAGTGGACAGTTTGAAAATACACATAAGCATTATTTATGTTTAGCGAAAAACAGAGGATTGTAAAGTTTCCAATTGAAAGAATAGCTTTCAACATATTAAAAGAAAATTAAAGCAATTATATATTATGAATAATTTGAGTTTATACTGGGAATGCAGAGCCTAATCCCAGAAAACCTAAAAATGCAGTTCTATCCTTTAACATGTTAATGGATTATATGTTATATATATAATTAGTTTACTTGATGTAGAAAAAAAATTTGTTAAAGTGCAACACTTTATGTTAAGTGAAATCAAAGGGAACTTATTTAAATGGATAAAATACATCTATTCTAACTTATTACAAACAACATATGATGGTTAAACAGTAGAATCATTTCTTTCAAAATCACTAAACTCAGCATTGCATTGGAGGTCCCAGAATGCACAGTAAGGTAGAGAAAACAAAAACGTATGGATTGGAAAGATAGAATCATATCTGTTTTAGTTCAAATATGTGGTTGTCTACATAGAAATCTTAAGACCTATACATTATTAGAACTGTGGGAGAGTTTAGCAGATTTTCTTCTTATAGGATTGATTTTTTAAAGATCCAACAATGTGTGCCTTTATTTCAGTCAAAGAAGACTTGGGGAGTTTGATATAAACATTTATCAAATAAATGAAAATACCTAGGAACAAAAACAACAAAAAATGTGTAAAGCTCTTCAGGGAGAACATTTTTTAAAATCCTTAAACTACGTGAAAGAAGTTCTGAATAAATGGAAAGATATCACATGTTCATGAAAGTTGAACCAATTTCATAAAAATGTTCATTATCTCTTATCAAGTCTACCAAGTTAAGATAAGTTCAATAAATGCAGGTTCTCACTCTCCCCATGGTATTTGAAAGCTGATTCTAAAATGTATATAGATGACCAAAGGGTCAAGATTAACTAAGACAATTTTGCTTGACTGAGAAGGATAAAAGTTTGGGAAACTGCTGTTCCATATATAAGTACATTTTTAAGTTAAAGTAATTAAGAAAATGAGTTATTGCCACAAAAATAAATGCATGAACCAATGGGACAGAATAGGATAGAGAGCTCAGAAACGTGCCCATGTATATGTCAGAAAATATGACTAAGGTGACATGGTAAATCAGTTTCTTGATGAATTCTTGTACAAAGTATTTAACAAATTGGTTTAGAAAGATGATCTTAATAGAAAAGTACCTACATATGATTTATATGTTATTTTATTTATAAAAAAATTCCTGGGAGCTAGATTCCAAAATATAAAAGCAACACATTTAAACTTTTAAAATAAAATTAATTAAAATATGCAACATGTTGGTGATGTTAGATTTCACTGATAAGAAATAGGACTTTGTTATATTAAGACCCCCGTGTAATAGTCATCACAAAGAGAGTGAAATACTGTAAAAAGATATTTGTTGTACATTCAAGTGCTAAAGGATTCATATTCAGAAATTACAAATAACATCTATAGAATAGTACCATAAAGCAAACAATACTGTGGGAAAATGAGTAGAGGGCACGGGCAAGCACTTCCCAGAAGAGGAAAACCAGGGGCTAATAAGCATAACAGTATCTCAGCTGTATAAGTACTCAAGGAAGTACATGCTAAGACAGGCATATAGTTAATACTCATATGAATGTAAAAGTTCATCTTTTGGTGACATTTACACATTATTAAGTATTGTTCATGTAGAAGGGTAGTACTCTCAGATAGTTCTTAGGGAAGTTTAAATTGGCACAAAGATTGTGGAGAGCTTCTGGATGTATGCATTGTTGAATATGCACGTAATCTCCCATCCAATGATCCTACCCATCACACACACACACACACACACATACACACACACACACACATCTTACACTTCTGAAGAAACTTTCACAAGTAGACATATATAAAAATATTTATTGTAATTTTTTGCAGTAGTTTAGAAATTAGGAACAGTATTAAATGTGCATCAACAGATCCATACATATCATTAAAGGATTGAGAAAAAAGTTGTGGAAAGACACGTATAATAGAATACCATTTATATCCAACCAAAACCTGCAGAACAATACTAATTATGGTATGTTTTATGTGTATGTATATGTATATATATTTATACTAAATGATAATGACAATATACAAGAATAAAAACACCTCTATTCTGAGTGGTTGTTCACATGAGGTGGGACTGGGGAAGATGTAAGGAGATGAATGCAGCTAGAAAGGGTATACGACTGTCTTTATGTTTTGTTTTATATGTTGGCTGGTACGTATACAGGTAATTGAAATTTGTATGCTATTTTATACCTGAAAAGTTCATTTGAAAAATAAGAAGGAATAAAAATTGTTTATAAAATCCCAATTTCCAAATTATGGCACTGAGTAGGGTTTTAAAATTAGAAATATGTCCAATAAGTAAATCTCTCTATATTTCTGCTACACTACTTTGATAATAATTGTATTTTTAAACTAAAGTTAACGAAACATATTCCACATCTTAAAGAACTTTCTGTACTTAACCTTCTTATAGCAATTTTAGTCTGAAGCTATACTTTTTGTTGACTTATTGCTATTTAAGGTGGGTATCAATTTTTTTCTTACCTCAATTATATGTTCTTTAAAAAAATCATTTCTTCAATTTGTGTGTGTGTCTCATAGCATTTGACAACATGTTTGGCATATGGTAAGAAGTTAAAGGGTTTTTTTTGATAAATACAAATATTTATATTTAAATAGAACTTATTAAATGCCTTTGGGTCTACTACTTACATAAGCGTAGGTAGATATCTGTGTTGTTCAAAGAATCTCTTTGGAATCAGAATACCTAGGTTTAAGCCCTATCTTCACTACCCTGTTACTTTGAAAAAAAGAATTTAACCTTTATGTTCCTATTTCCTCATCTATAAAAAATATAGATAATACTAACTGATTGAAGGATTGTTGTGAAGGTTGCATGAGATAAATACTTGTTAGAGCCTTAGCACAATGCCATACACATGGGAAGTGTTGAGTATAATTATTGTGAAAATTAGTAGAATTGTTCCTATCATACTTTTTTTCCAATTGTTTGCCTCTCTCTTCCAGCTGTGCTGTTAGCTCTGTGAAAGCAGGGAACCGTATCTGTCCTGTTTACCTGCTTAGTCTCTCATGGTAGTCATTAAATAAATACAAGTTGAGTGAGTGAATAAGTGAGCTATAAAGCTTGTTCGTTGGAGAGCTCAATTTGAGTAGGATTTTTGAGACCACGATGAACCAACTTGGGCCATTTGTTTTGTTTTCTCTCTCTCTGAATTACTAATAGTGTTTGGATTTTGAACAGTTAAGCACAGGACCTTGGAATAATAGATTTTATCCCTCATGGTTTCTGTAGTGTTTTATAGAAAACATAATTGCCAAAAAAAGATTCTCTTGTTTTTTGGCATTTTGGAGAGGGAGAAAGCTATTTAGAAATTTTTAAGTTTGCATCACCTTTTTGGTTGCATGAATGTATAAGTACTTATAACTACCTGATTGTTCCTATTTTAAAAGGGTAAATTTGGTCTGAAGAATGTCATTCTTGAATTTTTCTTTCTCTTCTTACTAAAATCAGTGCTTATGACAATACAGCTTTCCCTTAGAATAGGAAGCATGGCACACAATTAATATATCACAGTTCTCTTTTCATTTTATTGGTCGTTCTTTGAAATATCTCCATACTTGTCTGCCATCAACTCCTTGGGAATGGCATTTGCTATATGTGAACATGACATGTATCTCCTGGAATTATTGCAATTGATGTTCACACTCCAAAGTATTTTGTGGAAGCAGCTAAACATAAAAGAACATATATTTTAAGCCACTGAGTTTATTCATACTTTCATGTGTGCATGCAGACATTCACCAAATATCTATTGAAAGCTTATTGTGTGCTTGTCTTGTAGGAGGTGAGAATGTAGAGTCCCTGATCTCATGGGGTTTACAGCCTGCAGGCCAGTGGGAGATAATGTAAAATACAAACTCTGAGGAATAGCTCTGTAAAGGCGTGTGCTATGAGTAATAAAAGAGGATGATTCTGCATGTGGGGGACATTTTGCTTGAGGATAACACCTTCTGGCTGACATCCGATAGATGAGCAGCTCTAGCTGTCTGAGGGTGGAAGGAAAACTTTCTGAGGCAGAAGGAACAGAATTTACAAATGGACAGTTTTGAGAAATGAGAAGGAAATAAATGAGAGAAGAACAACAGAAGGAGGTTGTACCCAGAGAGATAGGCTCCTACCAGGTCACGCCTCATCTTTCCAGCCAATCCGAGGAGGTTGAACTCCATCCTAAGACCATTGAAAAACCACTGGCCGGTGGGAAATTACGGGGAGGGGAGTGGAGGGGGGATGGGATTAATGATACTCAATATCTGCCTGGGGACAGGGAGACACCTTTTATCACCAAGGGTGTCTGAACGAAGCATATTTGTACATCTAATCCTTAACTGTACCCCACAATATGATAAAAAATACTGGAAAAAAAATAAAAAATAAATAAAATAAAATAAAATAAAATAAAATAAAATAATGCAAGTAGAATTAGGAGTTATTTAAAACTGCAATTTTCTATTTCTCAATCATGAAGCCACACTTTTGTATCACAGGTGCTGTTATTTTGCTAATTTTAAATGAACACGTTTGATATCAGGATACAATTAATCAGTACACATCTAAGCATGCCCTTATGCATCCATTTCTTGTATTGAATTACATGAAAAAATGCTCAGTGCTAACACAAAAAAAACTATAGCAGCTATAGTACTTAGGCTATTAGTATATAACACAAATACGTGTTCTGTATATGCATATAGAGTAGTACAAGAATATATATACATCAGAGGTTTGGGAGAAGTTTAGATAGCATAGAACTTTGTACTATAGGCTTATGTCATTCTCATTTTTGAGCATAGGAAAATAGCCTTGTCCTGAACTTCAAGTATGAGTCTACATGTAGGAAACTGCTGCGACATCCGGTTCATCAGAGTAGTCATCAGTTCAAGTAAGAATAAGAGCTCAGCTCCAAACCTCTTTAGAATAATTTTCAAAACCAGAGAGCTACTTTAAAAAAAAAAAAAAGTATCTTGTATGCACCAAAAGGTAAATCCCCCAATCATTTGAAAACATCTGCAAAAGTCATGATTTCAATTTTAAAACATGTAGCTAAAACTATTGTATTTGCTTCTTTGTGAAGCTTGGGAGGAAGGGAGGGAGAATCCTCATTGGGCAATAAATAATTGTGATAGCATAGCTTTCTTTATCTAATTATATTATGCATTCCCAACTCAACTTGCCATATGCTTCTTACAAATATCTCACAGTTTCTGGTGCACTGCTAGATACATTAGAGGTCCTTAATATTTTTAGTTAGGCTTAACCGAATCATCTGCCATTATGGGGAGTAGGGAAAATGAAAATGCATTAAAAAGTACTTTTTGAAACAACTTAAAGTCTGAAAATGAGGCTTTTTCCCCGTGCCGATAGGTGAATCACAGCTGGGATCATTTTCCTCAGTGTGAGCTGGAAGCCTTTTAAGGCAATTAAAATTTCTCATTTCCTTTTACCTAGTGCCGGAGGTGAACATCCTTCACACTGTTTGTATGTCTTATATCTTGACAGGGACTCAAACACAAGCCTTCCAGGCACAGAACTAAAAAGTTTTGTTTGAAAAATGAGACTTTTAGCTGGGCTCAGTGGCTCAGCCTGTAATCCCGCGCCTCCCAAGGTGAGTGGATTGCCTGATCCCGCGGGTTCGAGACCTGCCTGGGCAACTTGGTGAGACCTCATCTCTACAATAAATCAAAAAAATTAGCCGGGCGTGGTAGCGCATGCCTATAATTCCAGCTACTTGGAAGGCTGAGATAGAAGGATCGCTGGAGCCTAGCAGGTCAAGGCTGAGGTGGCCGGGAGCGGCCACTGCACTCCAGTCTGGGTGACAGAGTGAGACGCCAACTCAAAAAAAAAGAAAAATGAGACTTTTTTCCTGTCTCTTTGGAACAATATTCTAAAACCATACCCCCTGTTGCTCATCTCTGCCCCCTGCCTTGAAATCTTCTTCATTTTGTCAGTTTGAATTTTTTTGTTGGGCAACTTTGTTGCCTAGATTCTTAAAGATACACCTTCTTTTAGGAAGTTCATAGGCAAGAGGGCCCTGCACCCTCAGTGAACAATAACTGTAGTTATAGCTATTTACAGGACTCATTTATAGTTGTACACAGCATTTACTTCCTTTCTAAAGCATCTTCAAATATGCTTCCTCATGTTAGTCTAACAACTATCCTGTGGGTTTGGCAAAGCCAGCATTGATGTCCCACAAGTAATTTCTGAAATATGATATTGAAAAATTCAAAGGCTTGTATGAATTCACCATTACATTTGATAACTTGGGTCATTGGATTCCAAACCCAGAACTCTTTCCAATGCTTTTCAAATAATAGTTGGGATGGAGGGATTGGATGTAATAAATAGAGTTTGATCATGATGGTGGTTTATATTCCTTCCAAGTGATATCATGTAAGAGGTATGTTTCTGTAAGCCTTACGTTTATTCTGAAATGGAAATACCTCGTCGTCTAAATGACATTTGTTAAGTACTCATTTGTATCATTAACCTATGAGATTTCAGTACATTGTAGAGAAGAATTTGTCCTCTAAAGAGTGTATAAAGATCTGGGTAGGCTGGGCTTGGTGGCTCAGCCTGTAATCCCCGCACTTTGGGAAGCAGAGGTGAGTGGATTGCCTGAGCCCATGGGTTTGAGACCCACCTGGGCAACTTGGCGAGACCTCATCTCCACAATAAATCAAAAATTAGCCAGGCGTGGTAGCGCGCACCTGTAGTTCCAGCTACTTGGAAGGTGGAGGCAGAAGTATCGCCAAAGCCCAGCAGGTCGAGGCTGCAGTGGCCG
>CAUYQG010119334.1:0-30009 GCA_963574415.1 Tarsius wallacei | reverse complement strand
GTGGATGGAAAGGGGTGGAGCTGGAACTGCTGACTCACAGCGAGGGGACATAAAAGCCGGGTTGTTCCAGGTAGGAGAGCAGCCTGAAGTCCAGGAGAGGCACCCAGGAAAAGCTCCTGAAGCCACAGCAGCTGCAGTCTCTAGAGGCTGGCTGAGAAGCCCCAAGCAGGAGAGACCGGCTCCAGAATGGCTCATCAATACTTGTTCCTTCTGCTAGGAATCTGTCTGCTGCTGAGCCAGCCTTACAGAGCGGCCAAGCCCGCGTGGAAGGACGAAGCTATCAAAGCTTGCGGCCGCAATTTAATTCGCCACCACATCAGCATTTGCAGCAGGGACACTGTGGGAAGAAATGCTCGGAGCCTGGAAAATGCTTCTCTGGCTTCTGGACCCAGTGCAGGTGAGAGCTGCCGCCCCTTTGCCTTCCGCACTTCCCATTGGCTACCCGCGCTCTGCCGCCACTCTGCTATCGCTGGTGCTTAAAGTTTGGGTTTTTCCTTTGAAAGGTGCTTTTATAGGAAGAGTCTCACCGAGAACTCACCAGGGAGATTGAAAAATGAGGGAATAGTTGATTCCCTCACGCAAGAGTTCAGTGGGAGTCCTTTCACTTGGCAGCCAGAGATATAGAGTGGAAATGAGATGTGAGTCAGTGGAGGTGAATCCGCCTAAGAACCTGCTGGTGGCCAAGTGCACTTCTGGATCTCACAGAAAACTTGCGCTGGCCGCACAAGGGAGTGCTAGTGAGCAGCATTTGGACGTGGCACCTCGAATTGAGAGAAAAGGGGGCAAAAAGTGAGGTGACGACCTGGTTATCAGTCTATTTGTGCGCCAGGAGCACCGCAGCAGCACTCAGACTTCTGCTAGAGTCCTGGAATAAGAGACAGAGAAGGGCTTAGGTTTAATAACTCTTGACATTGTCGAAAATGTGGGCTGTGGCCTAGGGCATCAGAAACATCTTTTAATAAATAAAACAAAAATAAAATGAGAAAGAAAAGGAAAGGAAAGAGAAGGAAGGTGGAAGAGAGGGAGTGAGTTGAGAGGAAGGAACATTTAGACTTTTTCAAATTTTTCCTGAAAATAGTTTGCAGAGCACATTATATATTCATATATTTGTCCAGACAAATGTCTGTTTCCTTGAAAGATGATTTGTGATTTTTAAAAAATTTAAAAGTCTTTATTGATGCCCAGTGCATAATTTAACTGGAAATCACCAGAGACATTTTTTCCTGAGATGAGAAGTAAGATCAATGTTTGCATTACTAGGTAGGTATTTTTTGGGAGTATATGGCAGTAATTTGTTATTCTTTTGCGCTTTCATTGTTTACTGTTGGCTAGTTGCTATTTTTCTATGGACATATTCATAGTTTTTCTGAATGTTCCTTCACATGAATATTCCCTCTAACATTTTTCTTTTTTTTAACTTATTGCTCCTTACTTCATCAATGTAGATGAAGACACCTCAAATGTGATATCCGAATTCATGAATAATTTGCCAAAGGATCTGAAGGCAACACTGTCAGAGAGGGAGCCATCATCACCAGAGCTACAACACTATGGTCCTGTATCCAACAATCCAAAACCAAGCTTTGAGGAACTTAAAACATATATTTCTAATAGACATAGAGAAGTTGATGACAGCATTCCTTCAGAATCAAAATCTTCAGATTTGCATACTCAGTCCCGAAAAAAGAGACAGTCTAATATGTCACCGGTTATGAAATGTTGCCAAGTTGGTTGCACCAAAGGCTACCTTGCCAGATGGTGCTGAGATGAGCTCATTGTGCATCCTTCATCTCACATTCACGTGGTCTTGATGACATTTTCACTGATGTCTCTTTCTGGTGCCACTGATTATTGGAATCTAAGAGACTGTTATTAGTGTTTAGAATCTTCATTTGGTATATAAGAAAATTAACCTCATATTAGTATAGTTTCTGTTACTAACAAATTTTAGGTCGAGAAGTCTTTTTGATTTTAACAATATGGTTACATTATTGCTTTTGATTATTGTTAACTTACAATTAGAATAAAATAATTATCACTTTAACCATGCATAATACCTTGACTTAATACAATGCCTAACACCAGGTCGTAAAATGAAACAAGTTTTTTAATAAATAAGTCTTAGAGTGGATATGCATCAGTCTAAAACACATGGACTTTCCCAATAAATCTTGAAATGTTTTGTGTCATATTGAGCTACTAATTGAAAGAAATCGGATAACACACCACAACAATAATATTTACTGGGGGCAATGGAAACTCAAATGCTGTTTAAACTAGGGTTCTATTCTCAGTTACAACATCTAGGATTCTAAAATTAAATTATTTGAGGATAAAACGAATAGATATATGTAAGAGAACAAACAAGTCAGTGTCATAAATTACAGAAGAACAAATTTGATCAGAAATCATTAAGTATGTTTACTTTTTAAAGAATTGACAAACCATTTCTCAAAGTAAAATAACAGCAACATGATATAAAACCTTGTCAAAAAGGTATACTGACATAGTTATTGACTTAGAATTTAGTCGATCTTTTCAACTAATATACACATTCATTTCTACCAGACTATACAGAAAAAAACACTCTTAAATTACAAGTTAATATCCCATCAAATGTGTAAACAAAATCTTAAAAATGAAGACAGCAATTCTCATATTTCAAATTCCCATAATTGCTAAATAATTACCAAAACTAGTTTAATAAGTCCTCACCAAGGGCACATTGTATACATTTATAAGTTATTGCAAAACCTGAAAGAACATAATCCACTTTGGACATAACCTGGAATTGTACAGTGTGGAATGGCAATTCCAACCTGGAAAAATGGAGGCAACACCCAGCAAAGTTATAGCTCAGGCAGGACAAAAAGGCACCTCCAGACTCAGGAGGCTGCTCCCTAGACCCTGTCTCGGCCCACGTTCCACATATAATGCTCCACAAAATCCATAGAGACTAAAACCCAAAATCCAGAACCACATATACTTACATTATTACATGACCACTTAAAAATGACAAAAGAAGAAACTGCCCATTGTGTCAGATAAAAGGTAAGAACAGGTAGTCTTCAGATACAAGGGATGTAAAGTAAAATGATAGAGATAGTTGATTTGTCCTCTCATATATTTTATCCTGGTTTAAAAAAAAAAAACTTCCTGCCATATTTACATCATACAGTAATTTTTTTTAAAAATAGAAAATGATTAAGCATTATGTTATTTCTTGAAAACATTATGATGTATAATGAGAAAGTGCATATGGGGACCTGTCTGGTAAAAGCATCCCAGGGTGCTTTTTGCCCTTCACATTCTTTCATGGAGTGGGGTGCAGGAAGGGAGATAAACCAGCATGTTCATAGCTCTACCACAACTTTTATGAAAAGATCAGACATCTACATATTAATCACATATACATCAAATTTTTGTCCCTGAGTCCCACCAAGGGGACTCAAATAGTTGCTATACAGAAGGAAGATGACAGCTTTCTGCTCATGTTTTTGTTTTTCCCCCTCCAATGAAAGCCTCATACCATTTGTGTGTCAACAAATTTAACATTCTCCCCCGAGGACTTGATGCGGTTCCTTTAGAACAATTCAATTTCTACATCTCTTCTGTGATTACAGCTTATTACTTCTGCAGAGTGTCTGGTCTGTTGAAGGTGCATGACTGGACTATACATCTCAGAAGGTGCATGACTGGACTATAAATCTCAGAAGCAGAATCTCGTAGGGATTGGATATCTGGGAAGGATTTTAACTCTCCTTCATTAATGAATCTTAGCTTGCTGGGGTGGGAAATTCTTGGCTGGTATTACTTTTCTTTAATAATGCTGAAGACGGGGCCCCAGGCCCTTCCAGTGTGCAGGGTTTCTGCTGAGAAGTCTGCTGCAATTCTGATGGGTCTTCCCTGGTAGATCATCTGTTCCTTCTCTCTAGCTGCCTTTAGGATTTTTTCTTTCATGCCTACCCTGTGGAGATGAATTATTATGTGTCTTGGGGATGGTAGTCTCATGTCATACCTTGCAGGAGTTCTCTGCGTCTCTTGCACCGGCATGGTTGTCTCTCTAGTGAGAGAGGAGACATTTTCTTGGATGACCTCTTGGAAGACTTTTTCCAGGGTGTTCTTAGTTTCCCTTCTCTTTCATGGATGACAATCAGCTGCAGATTTCAGATCTTTGCATAGTTTCAAATCTCATAGGTTTTTCTCATTCTTCTAGAGCCTTTTCTGCTTGCTTTGGTTGGCTTGGGGTAGTTCAATAGTTTGATCCTCAAACTCTGAGATTCTCTCCTCTGCCTGGTCTATTCTACTGCTCAAGCTTGTCATTGTGTTTTGACATTCTAGGAAATCATTCATTTCCAGGAGTTCTGATTGGACCTTTTTTTATATCTTTTTTTCAGCTTTTATTAACTGAACGGTTTTTATGACCTGGGTGATCTGTGCTTCTATCCTCTCAGTGTTTTTCTTGACTGTCTTTGCCGTCCATAGTCTGAGTTCTAAGTTCTATGTCTGTCATCAGGGACAAGTCATTCTGGATGGGTTCCACTGTTTGGGATCTAGGAGGCCTTTTGTAAGTGATGACTTATTAAGGCTTTGAAGATTGAGGGCAGTTTTTTTTCCTGATTCTTTCTCACATGTGGGGACAGTCTCTTCTCTTTCTATATTTTTGTTTGTTGTGCTTAGATAAGGTGTCTACTCTTGAGGCGGACTTTTGTGAGATTTACTTGTTTTTATCTTTTATTTTATTTTTCCTCCAAGGTGCTCCCATGTTGTGTTGCATGCTTTTCCCTGGGCCTGGTAGTCCATAAGGGTCTGGCCGCTGTGGGTCTGCTGCTCTTCTGGGTCTAACTACCCCCTGAGGTTGCCACCCTTCAGCTGGTGCTAGAGGGTGCAAGGTATTCCATGACATGAAGGAACCGGGGTGAATCCTAAGGGCAGTTGGTCATCAATGTCTCTGGAGGACGCCGTGGGGAAGCTCTCTGACATCTCAGTCCATGGACTCGTCTTCGCGATGCACGGTGACATGGTCATTGTTTTCATCTCCTTCTCAGGGGTTGTATTATTGTCTCAGATGTTGCAATGGTCTATGCCAGTTGACCTTGAGCCAGGAGGTGGCACTTGGAGGAGACAGCCAGCTGTCATGGTGGCTGTGGGCTTTTCTGCTTGCCCTTCGTTTCCCCAGGGAAGTGAGCAGATAACCCAGGCAATGAGTGGGGTTATGGAACTCCCCAAATCCTCAGTCCCCAGCTTCCCTTTCCTTGTCTGAGGCTGTCCATGCACATCACTCAAAGTTTCTTTCCACAGCAACATTTTTCTTGTGGCTAGAACCAGCTGGCCTTTGTTCCTGATCCTCAGCTGTGTGTCAGTGTGAATCGGGAGGGGTGATAGGTCTCCCCACTGCTGTGACAGGGCTGCAGACATGGCAGAGTCATCTGCTGCACAAAAGTTTTCAAGTGGGGAGAATGTGGTTACCAGGACAATAGGCCTCCTCCTGACTTCCCTTCTCTTGCTAGAGGCTGGCTGCATTCAGAACTGGAAAGTTCCCTCAGCAGTAGGGACTCTTGCTGCAGCTTGTCCCAAGCCCTCGTGGCAAGTGAAGGTGACCAAGCCAGGGTTTTTTCCCAACCTGAGAGATGGCCTCCTACCACTGCCTGCAGGGAATGAGTCCCTGGGGATTGTTTGGCCATTGGCCTTCAGAGCTAGAATGGGTTTCCAACTCCACATGGGCTTTGGTAGAACACAGGCATGTCATATTCAGGCCATTTCTTGGGTGGGACTGGAGTCCATGAGACTGGGGAGGGCCCTCTCCATCTGTGGTGGGAGCGAGCCTGCATCCTAATTCCCCACACTCATCACTTCCCACATCCAGAGGCTTTTCTGTGTTTCTGATATGAGCTGGACGGGGAGGGGTGGCTTTCTGGCTCCCAAACAACCTGCCAGTTCTCTCACCTCCTTGCTTTCTAAGTGTCCCTGTGGTCCTATCTGCAGGTATGGGTGCACCCTCTGTCTCCATTTGCTCCAACTGCTGGACTACCAGGGCTCTCTTCCTTGGTTTCCTTGTGAGAGATGTGTCAGTTGACTTCTAGGTGGCCATCTTGAATCTCCCATCCATTCTTCATATTTTATAGCTAATTTTCTTCCTTAAATTCTCAGAGCTTTTTTTTTTTCTTTTTCCTTAAAGAAACTTATTCTTAGCCTAGACTCAGGGAATTTTAGGTGGGAAGAGACCTTAGAGACACCTTCTTTTTATGTTGTAAATGAGGACATTAAGGTTAATTGAGGAGTTGAATTTGGGTAGGAACCGTGTATTTTGATTTAATGCCCTGAGGACTTTCAAAGTCATGAATACTATCGATCCTCAGGTTGAAATAACCTTTGGTCAGAATTTATTAATTTGTGGCCCTAATGGATCTTTGGAATGGACTCAAGCATATCTATAAGCTTCTTGAAGTTGTAGAAAAATGTACTTATTTGTAAGCATTTGTGCGCATTTTTCTGGGAATAGCTTTTATTAACTTCTAAAAAGTAGTCAATGACTTTCTCAAAGATTAATAAATACTGCTGTATATTAATTAAACATCCATAGAAGTAAATGGTTTAACCATTCATCACAAAATAAAGAGCAACTTCAGAACGTCTAGTATTCCAAAGTTATAAATTTTTATATGTAAAAATAAAAAGAATCATATACACTATATACTACATAGGAACCAACAAGACCCTGTAAAAAATATTTCTGATGATAAGTTTAGTATTCAGTCACATACCTGCAAATATCCTCTTTGTAAATATGAAATGAACAAAACATATTTCTGTATCTTCTTATTAATTTAAAAATCTTGTTATCTTAACTTATCTACAGTAGGGTTAGTGCTTCTCCAATCTTTTCTGTGGGGTTCGGGGAAGGAAGAGTGAGGTATATTGTGCCAGAAGAAGAAAAAGGGAGACATTTTTCATTTCTTGATTTTATTTAATGTTTGGTCTCAATTAAAACCTCAGGGCTTAAGAGAAAACAGCAGATACACAGCTAAAAACGTAGTGCACATTATTCCTTCTGGGCCAAGGTTTCATAACAGATATATTATTCACAATAGTTTTCACACCAATAAAAATTTAATCCTCAGTCTCAAAGAGTAAACAAGGATTTCTTAATCTCTTGAGTTATCCTCTTCCATAATTCATTTTCTGATGGTGCATTAACAATAATGCCAGCTAATACACAGATATCAGTCAAGATACTCCTTCCGTGGAAGAGCATGTCCTGTTGATTTTCCTGCCAGTGGAGTTTCACCTCGTCATTCTCTGATTGGGGTACTTTCAATACCTCGTGTGCATTCGCTTGAAACGCCATTCTTCCTCAGCGACCATCACTATTCTCTCTCTCTCATCAGAGATGACTCGTCAATCTTTTCTGGTGAAAAGGAAATTATAATTTTCTTACCAAACACTTCTTAAAAACATCAAACTTAACTTGTGTACTCCAATGAAAAAACAACACCTGAGATAAAAATAAATTCCTTAATATAAAGAAGCATAAACACAGAAAGTCTTCATATTTATAGCATTGATTTAGAAAAGGAGGGACATAATGATCAAACTAACATTTGTGATGTGTTAATTCCTATTGTTTCCTTCATAATTTACATAACTTTCCAGAATTTTACAGTAAACTTTGATATAGATGTTGAATGTAATCATTTGAGAAATCATTGCTTTTTATATGTCTCAGTTTTTGGACTTCCAGAACAAAATCTAAGTGGCTCAAACAACATTTATTTCCCACAGTGCTGGAGGCTGAGAAGTCCAAGATTAAGGTGCTAGCAGTGAAGTGTCTGATGTTGGCCGTCTTTCTGGTTTGGATGTCTTCTGGTTGTATCCTCAAATGGTAGAAAGCAGAGAGAGAGAGAGAGAGAGAGAGAGAGAGAGAGAGAGAGAGAGAGAGAGAGAGAGAGAGAGAGAGAATGTAAACTTCCTTGTGTCTTTTCTTATAAGGGTACTCATCTCAACACAAGGGCTCTCAAGACCTAATTACCTCTCAGAGTCCCTGCCTCCAAATGCCACCACCACACTGGGATCAGGGCTTTAACATGAGAATCTGGGAAAGCAAGCCAAATATTCCATTCACAGCGACACGTCTAACATGGCAGTAAGAGCTAACTCTTCTTAAGGGATTACATTGTGATTAGTGATTTATATAAATGGTCTCCTTTAATTCTATCCTTTGAGGCAGGCAATATCATTTCTACCTTATAGGTTGAAAAGCTAAGGGTGGTAAAGGTGGAACGGTTTTCCAGTGTCACCCATGAGTAACAGGAGAGGCAGGATATACTTTCACTGTGGAAACAAGCAGGTCATGAGAAGAGAAATACAAAATTGGCCTTAGCCACAGTAACATATGAGAGAGATGTGCTTATCTATGATTAATTCATTAATTGAGGTTGTTGGCTAAATTGGAGCATTAGCCGTATGTCAGAAATTCCAGGAATGAGGAATTTATTTTGTCTTGTGCTAAATTTCTCACTCTGTTTATTTTCTATTCTATCAAAGATCAAGTGGCAAATAGGTCAAAAGTATTTTATTTGTAAAATCCTTTAAAGCATGTTTTTGTAAATTTCATGCTGTTAAAATTAAGGAAAAAGTAATTCTTTAGTACTGGCTTAATGTATGCTTAATTTTGTTTCATATCAACTACTATATCGGAGACTGGAACCAGAAGACAAAAGATGGTGTTACTGGAGCTTTCTGTCTGAAGTAATGTGGATATCACATACTATGTGTATCATTTTGCAAAATAATTTTAGCTTTTGATCAGTGGACTTTCTTTGTGGCCAGGTAGCGCATCTATAATCTTTTTATTTATTTTGCAAATGCAATCTACAATTACCAGACACATAGAGTGAACAAAGCAACATGAATTCATCACCATTCCTTGGAAGGAAAAAGGTGCCACATCTGGTCATGGCGACTGAGAAACACATAGACTTGTACTTTGAACGTGTATGGGTTTTGTTTTGCTTTTTAGCAATACAGAGGAATTCACTAGTTTCTGTTTATGTGTGAGAAGGCAAGAAATCTTTCGAAGTTATTTTGCATAGGTGTTCGTAAGTAAGTACTATGTGACCAGTGTGGGCCAGTGATTCAAGTTTCAGATACATGTGGGCCTAGCCTAAGGGTCTTCAAAAGTGTTTCCATGCTCCCTTTTCTTTTTGCTTTCGGAACAATGAAGACAGAATTTAATCAAGGTATTTGATATGTGCGGCTAAGTAGTATGTGGCAGAAGTACAGCAGTATGCTGCTGGCAAGACATATTAGTGCCTCTGCTACTTTTCCAAACATTAATAAGCATTTTAATATTTTATCAGGCAAGCTCTAAATTATGGAAAATAAATCTGAACGCTATTAATACCCAATGGGGCACATTGAAAAAAGGGAGATAGCATGAACTGTTGTGTAGCTGAGTGCTTAACTCAAGAAAATATAATTTCATACTGATATTGGGGACTCCAGTGAGGCTTAAGAGAGTCCTTGGGCTTTCTAGAAAGAGCTGATATGTCATGGAGACATTTGAGCACTATTGAAAAGGGTAAAAATTCATGCTCAATTCATCTCACTGGCATATCAAAGAGAAGCAGTGTGGAAGCTCTTCGGAAATCATAAGGTCCGACTAATTCTGTGCTGCAATCCATCACATGTCAGGATTTTCACGGAGCCTTAATACTGTATCACTAGCTTCAATCATATCTTGACAAGTGTCAGAAAGGAGGTCAGTACACGGACAAGAAAACATTTCAACATACATTTGTTCCTAAATGGCAGGCAAAGAACTGAATATAATGACCATGCTTCACTCACTCCCTGGCTCCCTTTACATTAGAATATGTATGCAAAGATGTGCTTAGAACAGTGAGAGTATGATTTGTAATCAGTGGGTTGAAACTGAATATTTAAGTCTGTGCATGAGTATTCAGGTGTTGGAATCATAAGGTTCAACTCAATGTAAGCATTTCCTAGGAACCGATAAGATGACTTTTCTCCCTGTGTGCAACCCAAAATAAAAGCAAGAAAAGAAATCAAGTTTGTTGATCTTGTATTCTTCTTTTGGATCAAAAAAAGGTGCAATTCTTTGTAGTCTAAAAATATGGAATAATATTCAAGTGAACGAAGTTGGATATGAAAATTATAAGGTAGATTTTAAAAATATATTTTGACTTACCTATGTCTACCACTAGTCATAGTCATTTTTTGCTATATACTGCTTTTATCTTGGGTACCATTATGTGCCCTGTTGACAGTGATATTTTACATAAAACATATTTGGGCTTCCATTATTTTCTAACCCCAAACATGTATTTTGTAATATTGACCGAGTTCGCACATAATTCAGTTAATTGCCCAACGAAAATATTCTGACTTGCAGATAGGTTATAACTGTAAGTGGGGCCTTCTTCTAGAGGTCTTTGTACATGCCATAACTCCTGCTCCTTCTTCAGGGCAAACTTTCTGAGAAACTCCCCCAGGTGCCCACACTGGAAGAAGAAGGAGCTCTATGATTCACTTTTTAAGATGACCCCTACCCATGGATGGCAAGTGGGTGTTGGTTGTTAGCTGGAGCCAAGACTGTGGTCCATGGGCATTGGTTCATCTCCATGTGTCTCACTCACCGGTCGGAGTAAGGGACTTGGACTTTCTTGCATCATGATGTCTGGAATCCAGGAGTGAGAGTCCTGATAGACAGAAAGTGAAAGCTACCAGTTCCTTAAGGCCTGAGCCCTAAACCTAGCACAAATTCTCCTGTACAGTGTCTTATATGCCAGGGATCTTTCCTTCATAGACCCTTTAGCAACTTGACATCACACAGAAGTTAGTGTGATTTTTTTCCCCTATATCCCCATTAGATTTCTGTCAGTAAGGTGGAGATCTTTTCAAAAAATTTTTCTCACTACCATGTTTCAAACATTTAGGCTAATGACTAAAACATAAATAATATTAATTTAATTTTTATGAATAAACGAAATGCATTCAACATTTTGCTATTTACTTGGGTGAGAAGTCACACTCGTGTGGTATTTGATTAATGTCAACTTCTGACTTTGGACTGAATAGAGTAATTCACTTTCTAGGTTAGAAATTTTTTCTTAGTTTTCCCAAGTTGAATATGCTATTTTATTTTAAACTTTCTATACATTAATGAGTTTTTCCTTCTAGAAAGATTTTTTTAAAGATTTTATATTAGTTTAGATTGACTTGATAATGGGACTGCAAATGCAGTTAATTATATAACATGTTTTATTTTAAAGATACTTTTCTTATGTTGTGACAATATATACATTCAGTCAGACATTTTAGACCAGAGTTTTCAATTGTGGATATACATTGGAAAAAAACTGGGGAGATTTAGAAGTTATCGATGCCTCAAAGATCCTAATTTAACTGGCCTGGAATGCAGCCTGGAAATATATATTTTAAATATCCATAAGTGATTAAAATATTCATCCACGGTTGAGAACTACTGCCAATTCATATCTATCTTCTCTCCTGGGTATTAATGGGGCTAAGTTATTTATATTTTTCAAAACCCCTGTTTTAATCTAATCACTGTAAGAATCACTGCTTTGGACCGTATTACTTGCCTTTTATATTTATTTCACAGCAAGTGATCCTTCACTTTTTGTCTTTTGGAAGATGTTTTTTTCCCAAATAATTTATTATATGCTTTAAAAATACCTACTTTAGATATTTTACAGTATATATTATTAATATTTGATGCTAAGTATAAGTTTTCTTATATAAAATATAAATGAAGCCATTAATTATACTCTTCCAAGAATATATTTCTTTTATCTGCAGATGTTATAATTACTTTGCTACACATTTATTGAACTTATGGGTTGTCCAAATAACCATTGAGATCATGGCTTTTAGTTGCCTGGTTCAGTTACTAAGATGATTGACCACTGGGTCAACTGGAAAGCTAGTTACACAAAGTCAATAGTTGCACACATGATGTAATCTGAAGGAACAGAAGTCTCCAGAGATGAGAATTGCATGCTGCCATTTTGGTAAGGCCTGGGCTTAGAGGTGAGCACCTTCAGTGTACTCAACTGTTCAAACAGGTTCTGGATTCAAGGAGAGGGTATAAAGCTGCTACCTCTCAGTGGAAGATCTGCAAAAACAATTTGAGTCCATTTTTAAAATTACCATGGGAGCACACTAAAAAAGTACCTAGAGTTACCTCCTTCTCCTGCAATATGGTGAATTAAGTATCAAAACTAACTCTCTTACTAGAAGCAATCATAAAGTTGGATATTATAGAAAGGACATCTTATACACATCCAGTTGTTGACAAGAAATAAAGAAATAGGACAAAGACTAAATGGGGTTGATACTAAAAAAAAAATAGACGAGACAGATAGCAACCTCTCACCCCTTGTTAGCTCTTCTGTGCCTGGTCTGCATAATTGCATTACCCCAGAGATCTGGGACGCCCTCCTAATATCCCCTGGGGTCCCTAAGAGTGCACACGTATGGCCTTCTTCAGTTCCTTTCCCCTGCATGACTACCTGAGGGTTCAGAACAGACAGAAAGCCTGGGAACTCCCCAGAGCCCTGTTCTTGGACTAGGCTGGTTAGGCATCTTCTTGGAGCAACACTTGCCAAGGAGGAGTTTCTGCCATTGTAGCTGGCTTTCCCCCACAAGTGCCACCTGCTGGCCAGAGGTCAACAGTACAGCCAACCACATCAGATAACAACGTCTCAGCTTTGGGGAAGATCTGATTCTAAACACCAGCTGACAACACTTCCCAAGCCACTCCAGCCACTCAAGATGCCGTGAGCCAAAGCAGATACACCGCACTGGGCTGCCACACCTGACAATTGAGAAACTCACCATACCAGGGTTATATGTAACCAAGGAAGCCCTACAGTCCTACACTAGGCTGCTAAACTCAAATAAGAAGAGATTGTCTACCCAAATGAGGAGAAACCAGAAAAATAACTCCGGCCATATGAGAAAACAGAGTTCTCCAACACCCTCAAATGACCACACCAACTTTTCAGCAACAAAACCTAACCAAAATAAAATTGTTGAGATTCCAGACATAAAATTTCAAAGATTGTTGATAAAATTGGTCAATGAACTTCAGGATAAAGTTGAAAACCAAGATAAACTAATTAAAAAAATATTCAGGACATGAATGAAAAATTTTCCGATGATATAGACACCTTAAAATAAAACCAAATGAAATTCTGGAAATGAAAGAAGCATTGAGGTAAGTACAAAATGCAGTAGAAAGTTTCAACAGTAGACTAGAACAAGCAGAAAAAAGGATCTCAGAACATGAAGACAAGGCTTTTTAATGATTCCAATCAAACACTGATTTAGAAAAAAGAACCAGGAGAATGGAATAAAGCTGCCAAGAAATGAGGGATTATGTTAAATGTCTAAATGTAAAAATCAAAAGTGTTCTTGAGGAAGAAGAGAAAGCAATATGTTTGGAAAACTTATTTGCGAGAATAATGGAGGAAAACTTCCTTGATTTCCCAGAGATTTAAACGTCCAGATACAAGAAGCCCAAAGAACTCCCAGAAGATTCACTGCAAAAAGTTCTTCCTTAAGGCATATAATCTGGCTATGCAAAGTTAATGCGAAGGAAAGAATTTTAAGAGAAGTAAGACAAAAGCATCAAATAACTTTCAAAGGCAAACCTAGCAAACGAACAGCAGATTTCTCAGAAGAAACCCTACAAGCCAGAAGGGAGTAGGCCCCATCTTCAGTTTCCTCAAAGAGAATAACAATCAGCCAAGGATTTTGTATCTTGGAAAATTAAGTTTCATAAATGAAGAAGAACTGAAGTCCTTCAAAGACAAGCAATTATCACTAGACCGACTTTATGAGAAATAATCAAATGAGTCCTAAATAATGAAACAAATGGTCAAAACACACCAGTAGAAAAATGCTGGAAATTATAAAGCTTACAGGCTTTAAGGAATACCAACACAAAAAAGAAAATAAATAAACAAAGAACCAGAGGACAACGAATATAATGAATAGAATAGTATATTACGTATCATTATTAACACTGAACATAAAGGCTTTTAATGACCCACTGAAAAGATATGGACTGGCAGAATAAGTAAACACACACACACACACAATCCAAATGTCTGCTGCCTTTAATAGACCCACTTAACTTACAAAGACTCCTATACACTCACAGTAAAAGGGTGGAGAAAAATATTACATGCAAATAGAAACCAAAAATGAGCAGGAGTGGCCCTTCTCATATCAGATAAAACAGACTTTAAACTAACAGCAGTAAAAAAAGACAAAGATAGCTATTATATAATGATAACAATTTTAAATATATATGCATCTGTATTTAGAGTCTCCAGCTTTATAAAACCAATTCTATTGACCTAAAAAAAAGAGATAGACGATAATGGGAGACTTCAACTTTCCACTGACAGCAATAGACAGATCATCAAGGCAGAAAGTCAACAAAGAAACACTGGAGTTAAACAGGACCCTAGAGGAAATGGAATTAAGAGACATCTATAGAATATTCCATTACAGAACTACCAAATACACATTTTTCTCATCAGCACATGGCATATTCTCCAAGATAGGCTATATGATAGATAGGTCACACACCAAGTCTCAATAAATAAAAAAATTGAAATCATTTTGAGCACCATTTCAGAACATAGTGGAATAAAACTAAAAATTAACTCCAAGAAGAACTTACAAAACCAATAAAAAATATGGAAGCTAAACAATTTGCTACTGAATGATCCTCACATCAATAATAAAATAAAGATGGAAATAAAAACATTACATGAATGACAGCAAGGAAACAAGTTATCAAAATCTCTGCTTCATAGCCGAAGCTGGAATCAGAGAAAAATTTATAGCACATAAGGCCTACATTAATAAGACTGAAAGGTCTCATATCAGCCACCTAACATCACACCTCAAGAAACTAGAAAAACATGAATAAACCAAACCCAAAGTTAGCAGAAGAAAAGAAATATCAAAGATCAGAGCAAAACTAAATGAAATTGAAATTAAAAAATACAAAAGATCAATAAAACTCAAAGTTGATTGTCTGAAAAGATAAACAACAATGATCAACCACTAGCTAGACTAATTGAGAAACAGAGAAGACGCATATTAGCTCAATCAGAAATGAAAAAGGAGACATTACAACTGATACAAAGGAAATTCAAAAGATCATCCAAGACTATTATGAACACCTCTATGCAAACAATCTAGAGGAAATGAATACATTCTTGGAAACATACAACTTCCCAACCTTGAATCAGGAAGAAATGTAAAACCTGACCAGACCAATAATGAGTAGTGAGATCGAAACAGTAACTTGAAGTCTCCCATCAAAAAAAGTCCAAGAATTTATGAACTCATAGCTGAATTCCAGCAGATCTTCAAAGAAGGGCTGGTACCAATTTCACTGAAACTATTCCACAAAATTGAAGAGGAAGGAATCCTCCTTAACTCATTCTGTGAGGCCAGTATCATTCTGATACCAAAGCTAGGGAAAACACAATAAAAAAAGAAAACTACAGACCAATATTCTCATGAACAGACACAAAATAACCTCAACAATATATAAGCAAACCAAATTCAACTGCACATTAAAAAAAAATACACCAAGTAGGTTTTATCCTAGGGATGCAAGGGTGGCTCAACATATGCAAGTCAATAAATGTGTTCCACTATGTAAACAGAACTAATAACAAAAAATATATGATCATTCCAGTAGATGAAGAAAAAGCATTTTATAACATCCGGCAACCCTTCATGATAAAAGCCCTCAGCAAAACAGGCATAGAGGGAATATTCCTCAAAATAATAAAAGCTATATGCGACAAACCCACAATCAATGTCATCCTGAACAACAAAAAAGTTGAACACATCCTCCCCTCAGAACTGGGTCAAGGCAAAGATGCCCACTTTTACCACTACTATTCATCATAGTACTGGAAGTCCTAACCAGAGCAGTCAGGCAAGGACAAGAAATAAAGGGTATCCAAATTGGAGAAGAAGAAATCAAATTATCTCTGTATGCTGATGATATGATATTATACCTAGAGAACCCCAAAACTCCTCCAAAAGACTCCTGTATCTGATAAATGAATTTAGTAAAGTTCCAGGATACAAAACCAACACACACACAACAATAGCACTGCTACACACAAATAGCAACCAAGATGAGAATCAAATCAAGAACTCAATTCCATTTACAATAGCAGCCAAAAAGCTAAAATACTTGGGAATATATTTAACCAATGAGGTGAAAGATGGCTACAAGAAGACCTACAAAACTATGATGGAAGAAATTGCGGGGGACACAAACAAATGGAGAAGCACCCTGTGCACATGGATTGGAAGAATCAACATAATTAAAAAGGCTATATCATCCAAAGTAATCTACGGATTCAGTGCAATCCTTATCAAACTACCAACATCATTTTTCACAGAATTAGAAAAAAACAATCCTAAAATTCATATTGAACCACAGAGAACTGAATAGCCAAAACAATATTAAGCAAAAAGAAAAGCTGGAGGCATTACATGATCTGACTTCAAATCATGCTACAAGGCTGTAGTAATCAAAACAGCATGGCACTGGTACAAGAGCAGACACACAGACAAATGGGATAGAATAGAGAATTCAGAAATAAACCCAAATACCTACAACCAACTGATCTTTGTAAAAGCAGACAAAAGCATACACTGGGGAAAGGACACCTTATTCAACAAATGGTGCAGGGAAATTGGACAGCTACATGCAGAAAAATGAAACTTAATCCCTATCTCTCCCCATATAGAAATTATCTCAAGATGGATTAAAGACTTAAACATCAGATCTGAAAACATAAAAATCTTAGAAGAAAACCTAGGAGAAACTCTTTTGGACATCGGCCTAGGCAAAAAATTTATGACTAAAACATCAAAAGCAAATGCAACTAAAACAAAAATAAATAAGTGGAACTTAATTAAACTAAAAAGCTTCGGCACAGCAAAATAATCAACAAAGTGAACAGGCAACCTACAGAAGGGGAGAAGATATTTGCTACCTATACCTATGGTAAAGGACTAATATTCAGAATCTACAAAGAACTCAAACAAATCAGTAAGAAAAAGCAAATAGCCACATTAAACAGTGGGCAAACAACATGAAGAGACATCTCTCAGAAGAAGATATACAAATGGCCTGGAAACATACTACAAAATGCTCACCATCACTCATATCAGGGAAATGCAAATCAAAACCACAATGAGCTACCACCTGACCCCAGTTAGAATGGCCATTACTAGAAACAAAAACAAAAACAAAAAACAAAAACAAAACAGAACAGTAGATGTTGGTGCAGATGTGGAGAAAATGAAACACACACTGTTGGTGGGAGTGTAAATTAGTACAATCTCTATGGAGAGTGGAATGGAGATTACGCAAAGAACTAAAAATAGATCTACCATTTGATCCAGCAATTCCACTGCTAGTTATCTTCCCTGAGGAGCAGAAGTCATTATATGACAGACTCCTGCACCCGCATGTTCATTGCAGCACAATTTACAATTGCAAAGATGTGGAATTAGCCTAAATGCCCATCAACGGATTAGTGGCTAATAAAAATGTGGTGTATACATACACCATGGAATACTACACAGCCGTAAAAAAGAATGAAATCACGTCCTTTGCAGTAACATGGACAGAGCTATAGATCATCATTGGAAGCGAACTGACTCAGAAACAGAACTAAACACCCCTTGTCCTCTTTCATATGTGGGCGCTAAACGGTAACAAAGATGGAAATATTAGACACTGGGGATACCAGTAAGGGGGCGGGGGAAGGGGGTTAGGCTTCAGAAACTACAAACAGGGTGGGCACAGTGAGCCTTATCTGGGACATGGGTCATCTGAGAAAAAATTCTCACCACTACACAATACGTCCATGTAACAAATATGCGTGTTTATTTCCTGAATGTAGCATAAAAATAAAATAAAAAAGAAACAGGTGAAACACTGAAGCAGGTTTTCGTCTTGAAGACATTTGCAAAACTAAGTTAATATGGGTTTCATGGGGCTCAGAGAAAGTCAAATGTAAATGAAATGGATACATTTCTTGAAAAAGTGCAATTTAACAAATTGACTCAAGAAAAAGAGTTTTATGACTATAAATAAATAACTCAATAAATAAAAATATTTCTACAGAATCAAAGAACTGAAAAACCTTCAGTCTCTAGATTGTCTTATCAATGTGTTCCCAATCATTTAATAGAAAATAACATGAAATATAAAATGGTCAAGAATATTTTATGCAATATGGGAAAAGAAGAAAGTCTCCCCATTTTATGAGTCTACAATAAACTTTATATCAAAAAGTGAAAAAGGTAGTAGCAGAAGAAAAAATGCTGAAGTGTATTTTTGCTGTACACATTTTAAGCAACATATTAATAAGCCAAATCCCAAATTGTATAAAATAATACACATCGTGAGCATGTTGGGATCATCTCAGGAATGCAACTTTAGTTTATTTAGCATTTGAAAATTAACCAATATGATTAGTTGCATTCACAGATTAAAGGAGGACCTTATAGAACCATTCAGTGAATGCAGAAGTGTTGGATAAAGCTCAAAATTTATTTAGGATAAAAACCCTTAGTACATTTGGAACATATTAGAACTTAATCAAATAAGCACTACAAAATCCTATAACAAGCTTCGGAATTTTGCAACATTTTTGGATAAAGAAAATCAATATCTGCAAGTCAGTTACATTTCTGTACATGCCAAAACAGGTAATTACCAAAAAATACAAAGAATGTAAAGTATCTCAGGATGACTTAAGAGAAGCTATTTACGCTCTTTGTAGATAAAATAATAAAACACTTTGAAAACATTTTAAAAAATGATGGAGGTCTATGTCATCTTCATTGATTAAAAGTTCCAGTGTCATGCTAATAGATTCAAGCAATTTTTTTTTGGAGTTGGAATCTCACCCTGTTGCTCAGGCTGGAGGGCAGTGGCACGCTCACGGCCACCATGGTCTCGATCTTCCGCCTCCGTCTTCCAAGTAGCCGGAACTACAGGCGCGCGCTACCAGGCCCGGCTAACTTTTTGATTTATTGTAGCGTGAGGTCTCGCCAAGTTGCCCAGGCGGGTCTTGAACTCGTGGGCTCAGGCAATTCTCTCACCTCAGCCTCCCAAAGTGCTGGGATAACAGGCTTGAGTCACCATGCCCAGCCTCAAGCAATTTTAATAAAAATTTTAACAGGCCCTTGTGTGTGTGGGTAATTTGATCGACTTATGTAAAAATTTATATGAGTGAGCAAAGGCCAAAGAACAACCAATTAATCAGGAAGCAGAACAAAGTGAGAAGACTTGCCTTTCCATTTATCAAGAATTATTTTATTACTACAATAACTAATACAGTGGTTTAATGGTGAAAAAAATAGACAAATTAAGGCGTGAAATGAGAAGAGAGCATACAAGGACGCCTCCAGAAGCAAATACCTGATTTATGCAAACTAGTGAAAAATGTTTTTTATTAAATTAAGTTAGGGCACATAATTGTCTATGTGGAAGAAAAATGAAGTTTATTTCTATCTCATATCATGTACAAAAGAATCAATTTCACATGTTTGAAAAACCTAGATGTGAAAGGCAAACTAAACTTTTATAAACGATATTGGAGAATATTTTTTAAGCCATCAAGGTAAAGAAAAATTTCTTGAACACACATGCACAATAAGCAGAGATCACATTTAAAAAAAAGCTTGATAAAACTTTTTAAAAGCTTGATAAATTTAGCAGTATTTAAAAAAATAACTTACGTTTATTAATACCACAGTGGAAAAGATAATTCACATATTAGAAGACACTATTTGCAACAAATATATATGACAAAGACTGGTGTCAAGAATTTGTAAGAACTTAGGAAATCAATAAGAAATAGACAAATAATCTAATAAACTTGGTCAAAATAATTGAGCATGCACTTTGCAAAAGGAGAAACCCAAATTGCATCCATCAACAACACTGGATTGGCAAAAAGCATGCTCTTAAGCAAAAGAAACAAGAATAACATCAAGGAAATAATTTAATTAATAAAAACTTCAGAAAACATGAAAAATAAACAACACATAGTCATGATAAACATAAGTTCAGAATAGCAGTTTCATCAAAGAAGATGAAAGTGAAGAGATTTAGGAAGGGACACAGAAAAATCTTCAAGGTAAATATATGTGTGTGTGTGTGTGTGTGTGTGTGTGTGTGCGTATTTTAATTTATCAACCCGGTTGGTATATATATCAGTATTAAACATATTGGGTTTTTTAAATAATTTCTTATAAATATGTTTTATTTGCAATCTTTTCAATATTTAATCACTTATTTTTTGAGTCAGGGTCTCACTTTGTTGCCCAGGCTGCATGCAGTGGTACAACCTTAGCTCACCACAGCTTTGACCTTCTGGGCTCAGGCTATCCTTCTATCTCAACCTCCTGAGTAACCAGAACTACAAGCATGCACCACTAATTTTTTAATTTTTTGTAGAGATGAGGTCTCACTATGTTGCCCAGTCTTATCTTGAATACTTGATCTCAAGCAATCCTCCTGCCTCAGCCTACCAAAGTGCTGGGATTACAGACGTGAACCGCTAGGCCTGAACAAATTTTTTTTTTGAGTTGGAGTCTCACTCTGTTGTCCAGGCTGGAGGGCAGTGGGTGTGCTGATGGCCACTGCAGCCTCAACCTGCTGGGCTTCGATAGTCCTTCCGCCTCAGCCTTCCAAGCAGCTGAAACTACAGGCACGCACCACCATGCCTGGCTAATGTTTTGATTTATTGAGAGATGAGGTATCTCTAAGTTTCCCGGGCTGGTCTTGAACCCGTTAGCTCAGGCAATCCTCTCACCTGCCTCCCAAAGTGCTGGGATTATAGGCGTGAGCCACCGCGCCCGGCCTAACAAACACTTTTTAAAAGAGGATTCCAGGTGAACCACAAACTTATGGATGAAAAGTTTTGAATGCGACAGTGTTCTGCGTAATAGGAGAACTGCCGGAGTGTTAGCAAAATCATGATATTCCCAGTATTTTGAGGTCGGGTTTTATGGGTTGAATTGTGTCCCCCTCAGCCCCTCAAAAAAAAGTACATGTGGAAGTCCTAACCTCCAGCACCTTGGAATGTGACGTTTGGACATAAGTTAGTTGCAGTGTAATTAGTTAAGACAAAGTCATGCCTGAGTAGGGTGGGTTCCTAATCCAACATTTTACTTGAAGAGAAAGGAAGAAAATTATACTTCTGTCTGACTCCAGAGTGCAATAGGTACAGTGCCAATGCTTGTTTTAAAAAACCTCAAAATTTATTCTGAATAGGTATTCATATGTTTAAAAAGTAAAGTACTCGTATATTTTAAAGTGCAGTCTTTAGTATACAGTCCAAAGAATTGCTAGGTATCTTTCCAGAGATACTTATGCATATATTAGCACACCAACACTCTCATCGTTATTATACCACCTCCCTTTTTCACACAAAGCCTGTTATACACTCTGTTTTCTTTTTCTTCTTTTCCATCTAACATTGAATCTTGGAGATCTTTTCACAAAAACACAAGTGCTTCTTATTCATATTTTATGGCTGCACGGGTATCCAACAATTTTTGAATTCTGCTTTTTAAAAGACAAAATAATGGCAACTTTTAGGTAAAGCTAGTCCAGGGATGCCTCATTGCAGATTTAAGCCCTCATATTATATAACCAATGAAAAGTGGTAAAATCTTATGCTATAAGCTCTGAAAAGTGATGACCAAGGAGAGAAACAGAAGATTCTGTTTCAGAATAGCTCCTCAATCTGCTGCCATACCAATCCTCATGCCAGAAAGGTAAATGAGAATTAGAAGGTGATGCCCAAATCCTGGTATCACCAAGAACTCCAAGTTGGAGAGATGCAGACTGGCACTGTGTGAACAGGCAGTGTGGGGAAAGTCAAAACGTCTCCCGTGAGAACACAATCTCAGTAGAACTGAAATGGTCTCTAGGACACTGTTTTCCAAAGAGGTAAAGTTTTTCAGAGTATGAGATCACCTGGTTATGTGAATGATATTCTTTATAGGACAGGCAAAAGAATTCCAGTGATCAAACAGAGGACAGTTTTCTTAGATATGCTTTTATTTTCAGATGCTCTCTTCCCTTTTTCAACACAGCAAAATCTCAGATTGTAGATAAATGATTAGGAAGCAAGATGCTGTCCTGGACTGCAGTTCGGATAAAATGCAATGATATCAAGGAAAATTTCACCCTCATTCTGTCAGAGAAAATTAACATTCATATTACAAATACATTCATTACCCACAACAAGGTTTTAAAAAATGTCCAGCAACTAAACAAACACAAAACTATGGGTAAAAGAAATACAGCAAAGCAAGACAAATATGCCATCCATCCAGACAAATATATTGTCCAAGAAAGAGAATAAAACTTTCCAAGTGTGTTTTGAGCTATAAAGAACTTAATAAAAATAAAAAATCAATAAAACAACAAGTCATAGACAAGACACTAAACGAGAATAAAATGAAAAGGGAAATTTCAGAACTAGTAAAACAAATCAGGCTCAAAACATCAACATTTATAACTCTAATAAATAAATTAGAAACAAGAAGAGTCAGGAAAGAGAGAGCAAAATATTGAATTCTACCCTAGAGGAAAGACAAGATAATAAATTCAGTGAAGAAAAGAAAACTAAGAAATTTTAAAAATTACACGGAATGAGAGATTTGGTAGCCAAAGATGGTCTAATATAAGAACAGTTGCTAAACTTTCTATCCTTGGAAAAGATAATCTAGTTAATGGAAGAAAAAAACTACTGAGAGATTTAAAAGGGAGGAAATATCTTTGAAATTAAGACAGATATTAAATATATACCAGGTAAGTCATGAACTTCAAAAAGAAAGACTTCTCTAGATATCTAGTCAGGATAAAAGTCCTATCTCCTGCAATGTGTGGGAAACAGGAAATCATAAATATCAAAGATTTTTCCCCAACAGATTTCAATATCATCTAGAAAGTACATAAAATTCTGAAGGTGAACAATAATGATCTAAGAATATGTTTCCAGAATATGTAAAAGGCAGACATTCTCAGACAAAATAACTGAGTTAGGGAATGTAATCTTTTCTTGAAATAATTACTTATTGGTGAAGTCCAAGTAATCAATAAGTGAATAAAATAAGGAGTCTGGATTAAAACACACTTGCAATGAGTGCAGTAGGCAGAATTCTAACATGGCCTCCAATTATTCTCATCGTTAGGTTTATATGCTTTATGTAATCCTTTCCCCTAGAGAGTGATTGGAACTATTAACTATGATTAACTCTTTCTTGACCAGGTTACTAATGAGTTGACTATGAATTAATCAAAAGGGAGATTAACTGGATGGGCTTGACTTAAGGGGATCCTTTAAAATGTGAAGTTTCAGAGAGATGTTCTGCTGGCCTGAAAGAAAACAAACATGATGATCTGTCTATGGAAAGGAGTGCCTGTTCTCTGTGCAATTATTAGCAAGAAGATGGGAACCTCAGTCCTACAACCATGAGTAACTAAATTCTGTCAATAACGGTGTGTGCTTGGGAGAGTATGTAACACAAGCTCAAGTAGGGAGTTAGCCAGTCAAGTGGATTCTAGCCTTGTGAGACTCTGAGCTGAGAAACAGTCAAACCATACCTGGACTCCTGATCCTTGGAAAATGTGAGATAGTAAATTATTAGTGTGTATTGTTTGAAGCTACTAAATTTGTGTTAATTTGTTATACAGCAATAAAAATCGAATACAGTGAGCCCTTAAGTATTGAATCAAGACAAAACAACTTGGGGGCATTGGATTTAATAACATTAAGTCAGTATTATAAAATTTGAGAAAGAAAATTATACAGTTAATTGAGAAGTAGTTGGATTAAGATAGGAGAAAGATAAATAAAATAGTTTTATGTTTAAGGCAGGAAGTATCCAAAACTGTATATACAAAAATTGTGGCTAAAGCAATAACTCAGAATTCTTCATATTTATAAAATATTATCCTTAATATAAGTGGGATTTTAGGGAAGTAGTGCTTTTGTGGTTCCCAGGGATTAATGGATCCTGTCTATTAAAACTTTAAACTACATTTACCTATTTATCTACCTGTTTGCATAGATAGATCTGGAATTAAGTTCTCAGGAATGAATAGGATGTTTCAGAGCAGTGAGATTTGATGTAATTTAACTCTATTTTTGTATTGCTTATTTTTAATATGAGCATCTATTAGTTTCTATGAAATAATTGTTCTAAAAATTGAGTGCATTACATGTAAAGAGGGTGAGGAGAAAGGAAAGGAAATAACATTGGGAATATTATTATTAACCCTATCATACAGATGAGAACTGAGGGTGAGCAGGGCTAAGGCAGGTGCCGAATTCACATGGCTAGGAAGTGGCCAAGGTCTGTCGCCAGCACTCAGGCTCTCTGGCATGCTGATGCAGAGTAGGAAGTGAAAGGGAGGAGCGAACAGATGATCTTCACACTGAAAGGACACTCAGGAAGCTGCCAACTGCTGGTGTCTCTCACAAAAGTTTCCTCACAAACACTCAGTGCGTCTAAATATATGATCCCCCAGGTGTGATATCAACACTTATTTTAAGGAAAGAAATAATTTCTGGCCAATATACTGGACACATTTAAATATAAGCTCTTTTTCTACATTGTTGATAATGACTCCATTGATTTCTGTTTCCACAAGAGTGATGCAAAAGTACTATCCCAGGCATATATTGGAAAACTTAGACATGTATAGACAAATAATTCACTTAATTTTGATCTGGAAAAATTTTAATTTTGTGTCTTCTATGTGCTATAATATCACATTAAATCCACATATACAGTTGATCCTTGAACAGCATGAGTTTGAACCAGGCAAGTCTATCTACATGCAGAATTTTAAAATAACTATATTAGAGGTTTTTTTTGGAGATTAGATCAAAATATTAAAAAATTAAAATTAGTATATCACGAATGTGTACAATATATGTAGATACTAGTCTATTTCATAATGTACTACCATAATATATACACAAATCTATTACCAAAAGTTGAAATTTATCAAAAACACATGGTGTACATTTGCAGACTGTACATGGTGACATTTGCAGACAAGAGAAATGTAAACAAACGTAAAGATGCAATATTACATTATAACTGCATACAACTGACTATAGTACATGTTGCATGACTGCAATACTTTTGTAGTCACCTCCTGCTGCTATTGTGTGAACTCAGGTGTCGTGAGTATCTGCTTAAAGTGCTGTGTGAGGCGATTTATCTCCGTATGAGCAGCTCCTCTCTCCGATACATTGTATTGCAGTAAAAAGCGATCTCTCCTGGTTCCTGTCTATTTTTAATCATGCTGAGTACAGTACCATAAATCTTGAATAATATCATGGCACCCATACAAACTGCTACTACACTAGAAGTGCTTCCCAAAAGCATTGAGGAGTCAACAGTGGGTTATTAATAGCTAAGTTTTAGGGGAGTCAAAAGTTGTAGGTGGATTTTGACCATGTAGGGGTTGACGTCCCTCACCCTTGCATTGTTCAAGGGTCAACTGTCTCATTCATTGACTCAATTAATACACACTCCTGATGTTATGTCATATTCTGAGGTAGAGATTGGGAATACAATGGTGAGCCAACTCAATATTGTTCCTCCACTCCTGCAGTTTAAATTCTACTGAAAGAGACAAATATGAGGAAGCAAACAAAATAATTGTAGTCTGCAATCCATTTCTATGAGCTCAAGTAATCAGCTGCTGAGAAAAAGAATTAGAGTGAAAAATGTCCTTTAGAAATGGTGGTCTGGAAAAATCTTTATTGGGAAATTGCATTTAAACTAAACTCAGAAGCACGAGAAGTCAGTCATATGAAGAGAATGAATCAAGTTTGGGTTGAATATCCTGGGGCAAAGAAAATAGACTGTGTAGAGCTCTTGTGATGTTCAGGTTCTGAGAGAATCGCAATGTAGCGAGAGTCCAGTGAAAAACAAGAGGTGGAAAGAAATTGATGGGAGCTTAATTATGCAGGACGTTAAAGGTCACCATAAAATAATGAATGTTGATATAAGTATAGTGACAAGGATTATTGAATTGTTTTATGTAGTGGGGTGATAAAGTTTGATCTATGTTTAAAGACAAGTCCTCTTGTTACAGTAGAGAGGATGTGTTACAGAAACAAGAGAGGGTTGAGTGATACACTTGTTAGTAGACTGAGGTGTAAGCGGAAGAGAGTGATGGTGATGGGAGTCCAGTGGATCAAACAGAGATGGAAGGGGCAGTACAAGGATTAGAGCAGTAATGCCATGGAGGTAAACTTCACATGATTCTTTGGATTTGATATAAAAATGACTTACTTGGAGGATTAAGCATTATTCTTAGGTTTCTAGAATTGATAGTGCATACTTTGGTTCAGCAGAGGGGAAGAGAATGGATTGGGTATGAAATATTTTTTAAAGTGTTTTTCACATTAAATTTGATATATCTGTGAGACAGAAAAGAAGACATTTAAAGTAAAAAATTATATATATATCTTAGTATATATATCTTAAGCTCAGAGGAAATGTCTTGGGTAGAGATAAAAGTTTGAGCTTCACAATGATACTGCAGTGTTTTGCTTTACTTTACCTTGCTTTTGGAAGAGATGGTGGTGAATTGGTGCCATTAAGTTCTTGAATATTTGGTAGAAAGTGCCACCAGACCCATCTAGGCCTGCTACTTTGCCTTTTCAGAGTCTTAAATTAATTATTGATATAATTTAATAGATAGAAGAATATTTAGATAATCTCTTTTTCTGTAAGTTTTGACAGATTGTATCTTTTAAGGAATTGGTCCATTTCATCAAGGTTATCAAATTTGTGGACAGAAAGTTGTTCATCATCATCATATTACTTTATTATCTTTCTGATGTCCATAGCATCAGTAATTATGACCCCTCTTTCATTGCTGATATTAGTAATTCATGCCTTCTCTCATTTTTTCTTGATTGTCTGACTAGATATTTATTGATCTTTTGAAAAAGAAAAAGAAAAACAAAACAGTTTTTTGCTTTATTGACTATTTCCTTATGCATTTTCTCTTTTCAATTTTATAATTTCTGCTCTAAGTTTTAACTTTTTTCCTGCCTATTTTAGGTTTGTTTTGCTCGTCTCTTTCTAGTTTCTAAGGTGAGAGCTTAGGTGATTGATGCTAGAACTCTCTTCTTTTCTGATATATGCATTCAATGCTACATATTTCCCTCTAAGCACTGTTTTTGTTACAAAACAAATTTTGATAAATTTTGTTTACATTTTTGTTTAGTTCCAAACATATTTTTAGAAATTTGCTAGACATCTTTTATGATTCATGTGTAATTTAGAAATGTGTTGTTTAATCTCCAGATATTTAGGGATTTTTTTCTAGTTATCTTTATGTTATTGATTTCTAATTTAGTTCCATTAGGGTCTGAGAACATGCTTTGGTATTTTGTCTCATTTTTTATTCTTTTAAATTTGTCAAAGTGTAAAATTTTATGGCCCAGATGTAGTCTATCTTGATGAATGCTCCATTTGAGTTTGAGAATAATAAGTATTCTGTTGTTGTTGGATGAAGAGTTCTATAAATGTTGACTCGGTCAAGTTGAGTGATAGAATTGTTTGGGTCAACTATATTCTTACTGATTTTCTAGCTTTTTTAATTTATCTATTACAAATGGAGACATATGGAAGACCTCAAGTATAATAGTGGACTTGTTCTTTCTGCTTTCAGTTGTATTAGTTTTGCATGTTTTAATGTGATTATTGATACAGCTGTATTAAAATCTTCTGCATTTATAACTATTTTCTATTTGCTGCAATTTTTTTATTCCCCTATTTTTATGTCTCTGGTCTTAACTGAGCATTTTATGTGATTAAATTTTCACTCCTCTCTTATCCTAGTGCTTATACTTTCTAACTTTTTAGCAGTTGCTTGAGTTTGCAAAGCACATATTTTCAAATATCGTTATGCCACTTCATATGTAGTAAAGGTAACTTATGATAGAATAATTCCAATTCCTCTTACTTATCTCAAATAACGTTCCTGTCATTCGTTTCAATTAGCTCAACACTGGTTTACCTCTTTAAACTAAATTGCATTTTAGATCAATTAAGGACAAGAAAAACCAAAGCTTCTGTCGACCTTTATTTATGCCACCTCCAAAGCTCTTCTTTTCCTGATGTTGATTCAATTTTCTACCTACATATTTTCATGTTATCTGTGTCCTTTTCTGTGTTTCCCTTTTGGTTGCTGGGCTCCTCTAAATACCCCTGAGAGAGTCCGAGCTTTGCAGCCCCGGCTGCTCACGTTCACTGTGATTTTACTGGAGCCCTAATGTTTAACGTTGTGGAAGATGTCGGTGAGGGAAAGCATTCTACAATCTTACTAATAAATCCCAGGCTCTTAGTGGCTCTCTGCCCCTGAGCTGCACTTTCACAAGTATTTCTTACTGTCCACATGCCCCCTTAGGTGAGACAGAAAGAAACGAGGAGGCAGGAGACAAAGGAATGGCCTTTCCCCAAGTGGGATTTGACTCCGGTAAGTCCTTTCTTCTAGAGAGGATGTTTTTGTTATGGCGAATACACCGCACCTGTTTCACAATGTTTCTCCTTCTCTTTACCAAAGCCACAACGAGATCTTGATTGACTTTTCACCTTATAACCTAGTGGAGTTCCAGGAGGTAAAACCCATGAAAGAATGGTGATCCCTTTATGAACAGGAGTTTCTCATAGTTCAACTAGTCCACACTCAGCCTCCAGCAATTTGACAAAGTAATTATTCAGTTATTATCACCATTTTATGGACCAGAGGTTTGTGCTTCAAGTAAGACAATCTTGGCTATCACTCTCCGGACTTGCCTGTCTCTCCAGATTTTAGTGAGGCAGTTTGTCCTGTGACCTCAGCTCTTTGATAGATTTGAGAACAATTGCTGATATTCCAAGTCTTGTTGTCAGGAAATGATGACTTCCAAACCGTAATTATTGCTGCTGAAAGCAGAAGTCCTCTTGTTTATTTTCAATTCATGGAGATAAATGACATCCCCAAAGGAAAGGTTGTAGAGAAAGGAGTGTAGTTTTAGAAATTTGAATGTTTGGACATCACCCAGAGGAGAAGAAGCTAGTGTGGGAGACTGAGAAGACGTAGCTGTTCAGAAAGGAAATAAATGCCAGGACTCTACGAAGTTATAAAGAGCGAGACAAGAGTGTGGCGAGAGACGGGAGTGGTCAATTAGCTGAACGCTGCCGGATGTCAAAAAAGCCCAAGAGTTTGCTGTGTATGTTTGATGTGGCAAAAAGGAAATCATAGTTGATTTAGAAAAGCACAGTCTCAATGGAAAGATGGAAGGAGTGGGTTGAGTGTGAGTGTGTTTGTGTGTATTGAGATGGAGAGTAAAAGCCAGACTGGAATAGGTGAAAGGGTGAAAGGGTTTACTACAGTAGAAGTGGAGACATCATAGTTAAGTGCTATTTTTCAAGAGACTGTTTCATCAGAAGAATATCTACCTTTAACTCTGATTTATTTATTTATTTATCTATCTATCTATCTATTTATTTATTTATTTACTGAGTTGGAGACTCACTCTGTCACCCAGGCTGGAGTGCAGTGGCCGCTGCCTGCCACCGCAGCCTCGACCTGCTGGGCTCCGGCGATCCTTCCGCCTCAGCTTTCCGAGTAGCCGGAATTACAGGCACGTGCTACCACGCCTGGCTGATTTTTTGATTTATTGTAGAGATGAGGTCTCGCCAAGTTGCCCAGGTGGGTCTCGAACCCATGGGCTCAGGCAATCCACTCACCTCAGCCTCCCAAAGCGTGGGATTACAGGCTGAGCCACCGAGCCCGGGTAACTCTGAATTATTTAGAAATATCCTGGAAAGATTACTGAAAGCCTGTTGATCTGTTTA
>CAUYQG010119330.1:0-22123 GCA_963574415.1 Tarsius wallacei | reverse complement strand
GAATTTTTATAATTTACAATCAATTCAGTTTTTAAAAAAATTTAAAATAATTTCTTCTGGTGTGCGGCAACTCGTTGGTTTAATTGGCTTTTTTTTTTTTTTTTTTTTTTTTTGAGTTGGAGTCTCCCTGTTGCCCAGACTGGAGTGCAGTGGCCGCTCCCGGCCACCGCAGCCTCGACCTGCTGGGCTCCGGCGATCCTTCCTCCTCAGCCTTCCAAGGAGCTGGAACTACAGGCGCGCGCTACCCGCCCGGCTGATTTTTTGATTTATTGTAGAGATGAGGTCTCACCAAGTTGCCCAGGCGGGTCTCGAACTTGCGGACTCAGGCAATCCACTCACCTTGGCCTCCCAAAGCGCGGGATTACAGGCTGAGCCACCAAGCCCGGCTTTTGCTCATTCTTATAACGTGAATTATTCAACCATTGGCTCGATTCTAAAGAGCAAGGACAAGATCATGGAACATGCGAGGTCTGCTGTACTGTTGATGGTGACAACAATATCTAAGAGTTGAAAAGTGATGGAGGAGATGAAGAAATAGGAACACACACTATTGGTTTGAATACCAAACAGCCACGGGAAAATTTGACCTCAAAAAAAAAAAAAAAATCAGGCCAGGCACGGTGACTCAAGCCTGTAATCCCAGCACTGTGGGAGGCAGAGGCAAGAGAATTGCCTGAGCCCGAGGGTTCGAGACCAGCCTGGGCAACATGGTGAGACCTCATCTCTACAATAAATCAAAAAATTGGCCGGGCGTGGTAGTATGCCCCTGTAGTTCTGGCTACTTGTAAGGCTGAAGCAGAAGTATCCCCGGAGCCCAGCAGGTCGAGGCTGGGGTGGCCGTGAGCGTGCCACTGCACTCCAGCCTGGGCGAAGGAGTGAGGCTCCAGCTAAAAAAAAAAAAAAAAAAAAAAAAAAATCATTTCCAAACAGTATGTTGTTCCTATATTAATAATACTGGTCTCTAGGTTCCTTTTCATTTCAGCTTTGCCAGCTTTCCACTTAACCCTAGCAAAATGAACACATGGCCTTACCACCCAGTGCTGTCAAGTCCCATCACTAAACTGTAGGTAAAAGACACAAGGCTGGCAACTACATGCTAATAACACATATTAACATAGTTAATTTTAACTGTCCATTCGGTACAGGTCACTCATACATGCTTTCTCTGCAAAATGCCAGGTCAGGCACACGTTGAAATCGCTCTCAGGCCGGGCGCCCGTGGCTCACGCGTGTAATCCCAGTGCTTTGGGAGGCCGAGACGGGAGGATCGCGTGAGGCCAGGGGTTCGAGAGCAGCCTGGGCAATTTCCCGAGATGCAGTCTTAAAGTAAAAAAGAAAGCGTTCACGTAACACCCAAAGGCTTCTTGAGTCAGGCTCTTAGCACGGTCGCTCCCGACACTCAGGGCGCCCCCTCCCCAGCCGTCGCCCCCCGGCCCGGGCCGCGGGAGAGATGTCGCTGCCCCTAGGCGGGAGAAAGGGGCGTGACGCAGCGGGAACTCCCACGTGACGTCGCGCTGGTTCCCGGGCTGGGCGGGTCCGGCCACCTCCCATCCCGGCCGGCAGTCCCCGGCCTTAAAGCGCGGGCTGCCCGGAGGGGCCGGCTTTCCCGCCTAGGGCGTCTGGCGCGGGAGGAGGGCGGAAGCGGAGACCAGCGTGCAGCGGCTTTTCTCGGCCCCGAGCCCGCCCGTCCCTTCGCGGGCTCCCGCGGACCTCGGGCGACCCTGGACGCCGTGAGTAAAGGGACTCTCCTTCTTCCACCCGGCGCCGGCTCGCCGCGGACACTTCCGGTCCGGAGCCGCGGGCCGTGGCTCCCGAGACGGGGGCGGTCGCGCGGCTGCCGGGCGCGTCTGACAGAGTAGGCTGGACCGGGGGGACGGACCGGCGGGAGGACCGGCTCGCGCTGCCGGCTGCGCCTGGGTCTCCCGCGCGCGCTGGAGAGGCGCCTCCCAGCGCCGGGCCCGCCCCGCGCATGCGCAGACTGCGGCACGCGCGCTGCCCGCGCCAGTGGCCTTGGGAGCTCTTTGCGCAGATCCGAGTGGGCATGTTGCACCGAGCCCGGGCGGAGGCTCAGGGAGAGGGGCCGGGGGTGAGAGCCTGTGTGCCTCTGCTCTGTTCGTAAGAGGGGCGCTCGGATGACCTGTGCGATCGAGGTGTGCCTCGCCTTCCCTGGGTGACAATGGTGGGGCGACCGGAGGTCTTCATTGCGCCCCTCCGGGAGGGGGAGGGCAGGGGGTTGGTTTACACTGCGAAGGGGTGCTCAGAAGTGCATGAAATCTTGACAGACTTTTGAGCCCAGCGTGCAACTTGGGAGGCAAGATGAACATTCCTGATCCTGTAGCGAATAACGGTTCATTGCCATGAGAGATGCCAGCCAAGATGCTGGGCGTGCAGGTGGAAAGGGTTTTGTGAGCCACAGTTTGCAGGTTTAATATCTGTAAGGTGTTTTGATGTAGTTTAAAAAAAAAAAGCACTCGGATTTGACTTTTTTTTTCTTTTTTTGAGTTGGGGCCTCACTGTCACCCAGGCTGGAGTGCAGTGGCACGCTCATGGCCACTCCAGCGTCGACCTGCTGGGCTCTGGCGATCCTTCCGCCTCAGCCTTCCAAGTAGCCCGAACCACAGGTGCGCACTACCACGCCCGGCTAATTTTTTTATTTTAGAGACGAGATCTCGCCAAGTTGGTCAGGCTGATCTCGAACCCCGGGGCTCAGGCAATCCTCTCGCCTCGGCCTCCCAAAGTGCTGGGATTACAGACTGAGCCACCAAGCCCGGCCTGATTTGACTGTTAAAACTACCTCTTAAGATATATTTCTTCAGGGATGTTTATTTTTCCGTACTGGCTTTAAATGAATACACTGTGCAATTTTAAATTATTTGGTCATTAAACCCTCATTTAAAAGAATCAATAGAAATAGTTTTTTCTCTCTCTCTCTCTTTTCTTTTTTTTTTTTTTTTTGAGTTGGAGTATCACTCCGTCTCCCAGACTGGAGTGCAGTGGCCGCTCCCGGCCACCACAGCCTCGACCTGCTGGGCTCCGGCGATCCTTCCGCCTCAGCCTTCCAAGTAGCTGGAACTACAGGCGCACGCCACCACGCCCGGCTGATTTTTTTATTTATTGTAGAGATGAGGTCTGGCTTGCCCAGGCGGGTCTCGAACCCGCGGGCTCAGGCAATCCACTCACCTCAGCCTCCCAAGGCGTGGGATTACAGGCTGAGCCACCGAGCCCGGCTCTCTTTTCTTTTTTGATACAGAGAGATGTTTTAGAGTTGTTGGTCTTATGACTTGAGTCCCAGCGCCATAGCCTAACTGTGTGACCATGGGCGAGCCATTCAGTCTCCTACTCCCGTTTCCCCAACTCTAAAATAAAAGTAATAGTAGCTGCCTCACAGGGTTGTTCTGAAGATTAAATAAAATAATGAATGTAAAACAGTACAATCCCTGGTATGTAGTAAACACTTAATGAATGGTGACTTTTATTGCCAGTTGGGCTCGGTGGCTCAGCCTGTAATCCTGCGCCTTGGGAGGCTGAGGTGAGTGGATTGCCTGAGGCCACGGGTTCGAGACCCGCCTGGGCAACTTGGCGAGACCTCATCTCTACAATCAAAAAATTAGCCGGGTGTGGTAGCGCGTGTCAGTAGTTCCAGCTACTTTGAAAGCTGAGGCGGAAGGATTGCCAGAGCCCAGCAGGTCGAGGCTGCGGTGGCCGGGAGCGGCCACTGCATTCCCGTCTGGGCAGCAGAGTGAGACTCCAACTCAAAAAAATAAAATAAAATAAATATATATAGGCCCTTTGGTTGTTAGGGTTAAAAAGCATTAGAATGCAAGTGTCTTGGAAACAAAGCTGTACCTCATGCATTGCACTGAATCCCACTTTAAAAACTTTCTTGTAGAAATAACCGTACACAGAAGAGAGATACTAGAATTATGAACCCCCACAAGACCCTGCTTCATTAACTGTCAAAGTTCAGCCCTTCTTGCCTCACCTCTTCACCTGGCACTTGTTTTTTATTTGTTTTAGCTGAAGTATTTTCAAGCAAATCCCAGAGGATATGTCACTTTATCTGTAAATATCTCAGTATATATCCCTTTAACAGATAAGACCTTTAAAAAAAAAAGTGACCAAATCATTATTATACCCGAGAAAACTAACGGTAGTTTTCTAATATCTGAAATCCAGTACTAATATCTGTTTAGTTTTTGCTGATTATTTTCTTTTAAAGTCTACTCACATTTTTTGAAAAGCATAATAAAAGTGCATATTTTTGTAGTGCTTTACAGTTCGACAAGTGGCTTTACACATATTCCACTTGCTCCCTTTAGTTCATCGTTGTTTATTTTAGCCCCTTCATCAGAGACTTCAAAAACGATTAGCAAGAGACAACTTAAATCAATTTGAGCACTTGTAAGCAATGATACAACATTGGCTAAGGAGCCAGATGTGAGGCTTGGTAGAGTTGCTAATCATTTTACTTATATAGTAGCTAATTAACGGTTTCACTTTAAGAACACATATTACCACTTGAACATCATTACATGTATGTTGCTTCCTTCAAGGGTTGCATAAGTAATAAGCTTAATCATTCACCTTTATTCTGAGAGAGGCATGAAGTAGCTTTACTACTTGTCTTGTGCCTCTATATTTATAGATCTTTGCTGTGTCTGCATCTCACTGACTTCTCTTGTTCTTAGAAAGTTAAATAGATCTTCATCTGTGTTAATACATCAATCATGTCTTGCTCTTTTATAATGTGTGTCTATATATAGATGTGTGTATATATATATGTGAATGCTTGTTAAGCAGATGTGTGTATATATGGTTTAAGTCAAGAATATTTTCCAGTTTTTGCTTCAATATGTCGCTGCACTCCATATCAATTCAAAAGTTAAAAAAATACATTCTTTTATGACAGTAAATCAATATCTATCATGCATGATTACAAACCTCTCAATATTGAATGCTTTCAGTTTAACATAATTTAGGTAATTACTCCATTCTAGGAGGAATAAAAGAATAAGAGAAGGAGGAGTAAGACAACATTTGCCTGAAAATTTACCTCCTATAAAGGCCAAATAATTGAAATCAAGACTTTTCTCACATGATAATCTTCTTTCCTAAGTCTCTCTCACCCCCTCCCAGATTCTCAAAATCATTGTAGGTAAATAAGGAAAACTTGAGAACAGCTGGCTTTGTAGTTCATGCTGACTTTAAATTACATAAAGGTAAATGCAAAATTAATTTATGTTAAGTCTGTCATTTCAGGTATTTCAGCTGTGTGAAGACAACTTCTTACCTATATAATGTAACAGACGAGGTCGGAAAATACAAGCATTACAAGCATACCGAAGTGTGGACCATATTAAGCAAGATGAATATCTCTGGAAGCAGCTGTGGAAGCCCTAGTTCTGCAGATATTTCTAATGACTTTAAGGAGCTTTGGACAAAACTAAGAGAGTGCCATGATAAAGAAGTACAAGGTAAAAGCTTTTCTTAAATACTTACAGCACAATTTTTTTGAGACTGTAGTAGTAATAATTAACTTTGTATGACAATTTTATATGTTTATAGAAGAAAGAAGTGAACTTAAGTTCAGAGATCTCATTTTTAAAGGACAGTTGCTGCTGTAGTTGTTTGTAATTCATGTTTGTGGTTGAATTGTTACTTTTTAACTACAGACAGCTACAACAGGACATAGGTCTTTTACAAATTGTAGTTATTGTGGTAATATATATGAGGTAGTGGAAAAGGTATATAATTTGTTGACTGAAGACCTGAATTTGAATTCTTATTTAATTTGCCTACTTGTTCTGTGATATAAGGCTCTAAACTTAATTTTCTTCTGTAAAATTCTTTGCAGGATTATTTATAAACATAAAAATAGTAAAGTCATTTGACAAACCTTTGGGAATCTATTTGCTGCTAAACACTGAAATACGAACATGAATGACAGTTTACCTTCATGGAGCCTGCAGTCTAATATATTTTCATCTGTAAACAGATAACTACAGTACTATGAAATAAGTGAAAGGTTTATATGAAGTACAGTGAATGTACAGAGGACTGAGCAGTTGTGGTTGGGATGATAAATATTATTGAAATATGGCATGATAAATAATATAAATATTATTTGTGTTAAAAATTACTCCATGTGATGGAATTTTCTATTAAAGCTAAGCCCGAGGTTTGATATGAAGTTTTAATGTACACTAATTCTGCAACTTTAATATTATACACTTTTCCAGTGTGTGGGAAATGCTTCATGTTACATTTGTTTCTTGATTACTTATAGGTTTAATACTACAGTGTTTTATAGCTTTACCATTACACTGGAGTGCCATTAAAACATGACCTGGGCCGGGCTCGGTGGCTCAGCACTTTGGAAGGCCGAGGCGAGTGGATTTCCTGGGCCCTCGGGTTTGAGACCATCCCGGGCAACTTGGTGAGACCTCATCTCTATAATAAAATAAACTAGGCTGGACTCTGGGGATCCTTCTGCCTCAGTCTTCCAAGTAGCTGGAACTACAGGCACGTGCCACCATGCCGGACTAATTTTTTTTTTTTGAGTTGGAGTCTCACTCTGTCGCCCAGACTGGAGTGCAGTGGCCGCTCCCAGCCACCGCAGCCTCGACCTGCTGGGCTCTGGCAATCCTTCCGCGTCAGCCTTCCGAGTAGCTGGAACTACAGGTGTACGCTACCACGCCTGGCTAATTTTTACTTTATTGTAGAGATGAGGTCTCGCTTGCCAAGTTGCCCAGGCGGGTCTTGAACCCATGGGCTCCCAAAGCGCTGGGATTACAGGCTGAGCCACCGAACTGGCCTAGTGGTAGTTTTCAGGAAATTTCTAGTCTAGAATTTTAATGTAGTGTACCATGTTATCTAGGAACATAAAGGAAGAACCAATAGTTCTTAGTTGGGGATGGGCGAGGGGAGAGGGTGTGGGCTTGTGTGTGTTTTACTGTCAGACCAGGCTTTACAACTGAGTAAGTCTAATTAGCCAGGAAAAGATGATCTGGGAAGAGGGGAGAGAGTTTTCTGAGGAGACAGAACAGTATATGCAAAAGTTTGGAGAGAAGAGCTTGATTTTATTCAAGGAACTATGGACGGTTTGGTATAATTCTGAAAGGAAATGGAGTGGGAGATGGGAATTTACTGGTGAGGTGGATAAGATATGATACTAGAAATGTGGGTAGATCCAGATGATGTAAAACTGTGTTTATGATGTTGCAGAGGTTCAGAGGTTGTCATCTTGCCTTGTCTTTGGGATTAAATCCAAAACTTGCACCTTGAGTGCCCACTTCCATTGATTGGGAGTGGATATGAGTCGTGCTATTGAGAAAGAGGCATGTGTTGTGGTGGCTGTGTCCTGGAATTCTGGGTCCAGGCTGTCGGTGTTTACATACCATCTCCACCACTTGAATAGAAATAGTGACCTTGTGCAAGTTAATCTAACTTTGTAGTGCCTCAGATTTCTCATCTATAAAGATAGTAATACCTACTTCATATTATGTTAAATAACTTAGTATACACAAAGTATACACAAAGCATTTGGAAGAATGTCTGGCACTTAGTAAGTAATGTATGTGTTAACTTGCTATCATTCTGAAGCAGCAACCCTGTTGTATTATCAGTGCCTGCTATGGGACCATCCTAGCTATGGAAAATGGAATACTACAAACAACTTTTAACACAGGTTTCACAGACTGATTTCTTTTTATTATGCTCTTTTATGGTTTTCTATACATTGCTGATCTATTGGAGGAAACAAAATGACTAACATAACAAACATGAGAAAAATGGTCAAGAAGTCTTAGAAAATTCTTAGTTTTCATCTCTTTTCTTTAAAAAAATTGTGGTGAAATCCATATAACATATAATATATCATTTAACCTTTTTTTTCTTTTTTTGGTGAGTTGGAGTCTCACTCTGTCGCCCAGACTGGAGTGCAGTGGCCGCTCCCGGCCACCGCAGCCTCGACCTGCTGGGCTCTGGCCATACTTCCTCTTCAGCCTTCCAAGTAGCTGGAACTACAGGTACACGCTACCACGCCCGGCTAATTTATGATTTATTGTAGAGATGAGGTCTTACCAAGTTGCCCAGGCAGGTCTCGAACCCTCGGGCTCAGGCAATCCTCTCACCTCGACCTCCCAAAGCGCTGGGATTACAGCCTGAGCCACCGAGCCCGGCCTCATTTAACCATTTTTAAGTGTACACTTCAACAGCATCACTGAATACAAAAATACTGTCCTAAAATTCATATGGACCTAAATAGCCAAAACAGTCTTGAAAAAGAACAAAGTTGTAGATCCCACATTAGATACCACAGTACTATGCAACCATCAGCACCATCTGTTTGCAGAGCTCTTTTTATCTTGCAAAACTATAACCACAGCCATTAAGCAGCAACTTCCCATTCTTCCCTTTTCCCGAAACTGGCAGCCACCATCCTACTTTCTGTCTCTGAATTTTTTTTCTTTTTCTTTTTTTCTTTTTAATCTGGGGAGGAGGAGGAAGGGAAAATAAAGGAGGAGTGTCTCTATAAATTTGATTACTGTAACAATATAATATTTGTCCTTTTATGTCTTGCTTATTTCACATAACATAATATCCTCAAGGTTCAGTCATGTTGAACATATATCAGAGTTTCCCTCCTTTTAAGGTTGAATCATATATATTTATTTGCAGATGAACATTTAGATTGCCTCCATCTTTTTTGACTATTGTGAATAATGTGAATAATAATTATCTTTTTGAGACCCCGCTTTCAATTTTGGAGTATATGTCCTGATGATAGCCATCCTATTATTGGTCATTTGTATATTTTTTTTGGAGACGTGTCTATATATTTAAGTCCTTTACCTATTTTAAAAATCAGGGTTTTTTGTTGTTATTGTAGAGCTGCAGGAGTTTCTGGATATTAACCCCTTATCAGATGCATGATTTACAAATATTTTCTCCCATCTATGGGTTTCCATTTTACTATGTTGATTGTCTCATTTGATATATTACATTTTTCAAGATTGATATAGTCCAGTTTATCAATTTTTTTCTTTTGTTGCCTGTGCTTTTGGTGTCATATTCAAGAAATCATTGACAAATCCAGTGTCATGAAGCATTTTCCATTTCATTTTCTTGTTTGTTTTTTTTTTGAGTTGGAGTCTCACTCCATTACCCCGACTGGAGGGCAGTGGCACGCTCCTGGCCACTGCAGCCTCGACCTGCTGGGCTCCGGCGATCCTTCCGACTCAGCCTTCCAGTAGCCGGAATTACAGACACTGCGCTACCACACCCGGATAATTTTTGATTTATTGTCGAGATGAAGTCTCACCAAGTTGCCCAGGCAGGTCTGGAACCTGCGGGTTTAGGCAATCCACTCGCCTTGACCTCCCTAAGTGCTGGGATTACAGGCTGAGCCACAGAGCCAGACCATTTTATTGTTTTGGCTATTTGGGCCACTTGAGATTCCACACGAATTATGCTATTAGAAAAAAAATGCAATTAGAATTTTGATAGGTATTGCATTGGATCTCTAGATTGCTCTAAGCAGCATTGACATTGTAACAATATTAAGTCTTCCAATCTGTGAACGTGGGGTGTATTTTTTTTTAATAATATTTAAAAAAAATATTGCTGGGCTCGGTGGCTCAGCCTGTAATCCCGCACCTTGGAGGCTGAGGTGAGTGGATTGCCTGAGCTCGTGGGTTCGAGATCCGCCTGGGCAACTTGGTAAGACCTCATCTCTACAATAAATAAAAAAAAAATCAGCCGGGCGTGGTAGTGCGCACCTGTAGTTCCAGCTACTCGGAAGGCTGAGGCGAAAGGATCGCCGGAGCCCAGCAGGTCGAGGATGCGGTGGCCAGAAGCATGCCACTGCACTCCAGTCTGGGCGGCAGAGGGAGATTCTAACTCAAAAAAATAAAGAAAGAAAGAAATAAAAGAAAATATTGGTGGTTCAAGCCTGTAATCCCAGCACTTGCGGAGGCCGAGGCGAGAGGATTGCCTGAGCACAGGGGTTCGAGATCAGTCCGGGCAACTTGGCGAGAGCTGTCTCTACAATAAATCAAAAATTAACCAGGCGTTGTAGCGCGCGCCTGTAGTTCCGGCTACTTGGAAGGCTGAGACGGAAGGATCGCCTGAGTCCAGCTGGTTGACGCTGGGGTGGCCGTGAGCATGCCACCACACTCCAGCCTGGGCGACAGAGTGAGACTCTGACTAAAAAAATAATATTTTCTATGATTTCTTTCAGCAACATTTTATAGTTTTCAGTGTACAAGTCTTGTCTCCTTGATGAAGCATGTTCTTAAGTATTTTATTCTTTTGATGCTACTATAGATAGAATTGTTTTCTTAATTTCCTTTCCGAATTGTTCATTCCTAGTGTATATAGAAACACAGCTGATTTTTGTGTGTGTTGATTTTTATTCTGCAACTTTCCTGAAACTGCCCACTTCTTAATTGTAGTTTTTGAATTTCTGCCTGAGATAAAATTAAAGAGGTAAACATTAGAAACTCCCTTTCATTTTTTCTTGTGCAGGGTTGGAGTTTAGCTATCTCTGCTCCTTCACAAGTATCCTTTGCTGCTCTGATGTTCTCTAGTTGGTAGATTATGCAGATCCATGTTTCTAGTAAAGCCCTCTTCTAGCAGTCAAGGTGCAATAGTGTTCATTTAGAAATCCAGGTGTCAATGGAGTGTGTTATTACTTTATCCATCGATTCCTTTTTAATTGTATCTTTTTTCTAAAATGTCAAAACACAAAGTAAACAGTGAAAGGTTACCCCCACACACACAACCAATTTTATTTTATGTGTGTATATTCTTACAGAATTTTTTTCTGAAGTCTGAATATGTTCTTTTTTCATTTAAGGTTTAAGATGTGTTATTTTAGGAAATTTTGCACGTATATAAAAGTAAAGGAAATAGTTCAATGAACTCTTATACATATCACTCAGCTGCAACTATTATTAATACGTGGCTAGTCTTATATTTAGTCTATGTACTTTCCTAGTCCTTTATCACTCAATTATTTTGTAGTTCCTCACAAAATTTCATGTATAAATACCCCTCTTATCTGAGGGGGTTATGTCCCAGACCCCAGTGGATGCCTGAAGCAGCGTATAGCACTGAGACTTATATATGACTATGTTTTTTTCCTTTACACACATACCTAAAGTTTAATTTACAGATTAAGCACATTAACAGATTAACAACAACAGGAATAAAAGAGGACAATTATAACAATATACTGTCATAAACTGAGATTTCCTTGAACACAAGCATTGAGGTACCGTGACAGTCTATCTGATAGCCAAACTGTGGCTACTGAGTGACTAACAGGTAGGAGGCGTGTACAATGTGGACACACTGGACAAAGGGATGATTCACATCCTGGGAGGAGCAGCCTGATGCTGCATCATGATCCTCAGAATGGTGGGCTGTTTAAAACTTAGGAATTGTTTATTTCTGGAATTTTTTATTTAATATTTTCGGACTGTGGTTGACTTTGGGTAACCGAAACCTTGGATAGGAAAACTGCAGATAGCCGGAAGGACTACTTACTTCCATATGTATTTCCTGTAGTCTTTAGTAAATGAAAATGCCATTATTATACTAACAAAACAAATTGTTTAATATCGCCTAATACATATTAGATGATAGTGTTTAAATTTTTTCTATTCTCTCAATGTTTTTTGTAGTTGGTTTGTTCATATCTGTATCTAAATGTCATCACCACATTTCATTTGATTAATATATCGCTTTTTTTGGTTTAATTTTCATTTGTATTTCTCTTTATAAGTGAAACTAAGCATCTTTCCTTATGTATAAAATTGATTTATATTTCTTTTTCTAGGAACTGTTTATATATTTTATTAATTATTTCCTTGGGTTGTTGACCTTTTTCCTATCAATTTCTATAAAGCTCTTTATATCTGAGGTGGATTAATTTACTTTAAATATTAAAAAATTTAGAAATTCAAATGTGTTGTTATTAACAAAGATCTGATTTTTTTTTTTTTAAATTCAGAGTCTCGCTCTGTCACCCAGGCTGGAGTGCAGTGGCATGATCATGGCCACTGCAACCTCAATCTCCTGAGCTCTCAGGCGCTCCTTCTACCTCAGCCTCCCAAATAGCTGGTACTACAGGGGCACCCTGCTATGACCAGCCTTTTTGTGGGGGGTGTGGGTAGAGACGAGGTCTTACTATGTTACCTAGACTCAATTCAGGCAATCCATTCACCTCCTGCCCCCCAAACTGCTAGGATTGCAGGTGTGAACCACTGCACCTGCCTCAAAGTTCTGATTTTAAAAAGAACTATGCTTGTGGTCATATGTCCAAGGAAAACTATGAATTTTTTTTTTAGACAGATTCTCACTCGGACGCCCAGGCTGGAGTATAGTGGCATACTCAGCCTCCCCGGTGTTGACCTGCTGGGCTCTGGCGAGCCTTCCACCTGAGCCTTCCAAGTAGTTGGAACTACAGGCATGCATGTCAATGTCAGGCTAATCTATGAATATTTTACATTAATTCTGCCCTTCACTTGACTACACTATTTACCCCTAGGAAGGATTCTGAGTTTCAGTGCTGAGTTGACACCATTTACTGGTTATTAAATAATATATGCCAGGAATGGTAGCAGTTGCTAAGGATGCAACAGTGAAGAAGGCATGATAGGCTTTTTTTGGCAGTTGTTTTTGTTTTCTTTAGGGAAATATTTATACAACATAACTGTATAATAAAATGGTAGCAGCCAGGTGCAGTGGCTCACACCTATAATCCCAGCACCTTGGGAGACCGAGGTGAGAGGATTGCCTGAGCCCACGGGTTCGACTGGAGGCCAGCCTGGGCAACTTGGCGAGACCCCATCTCTACAATAAATCAAAAAATTAGCTGGGTGTGGTGGTGTGTGCCTGTAATTCAGGCTACTTGGAAGGCTGAGGCTGAAGGATCACCTGAGTCCAGCAGGTCGAGGCTGCGGTGGCTGTGAGCGTGCCACTGCACTCCAGCCTGGGCGACAGTGAGACTCCAGCTAAAAAATAAAATAAAATAAAACGGTAGCAAAAATTTAAAAAAAGACAAGAGAGTATGTCTTGATAACACTGATGACAACAATGTAATAAGCTGCATGTACTTCTTTTAAAACCGGGAAGGAATAAAGTCCCCCTGCTTCTGTTGAAGAGTAGTATTGTCTTCCTTTTGTTTTATAACACTTTGGTCCCAGCATGTGGGTTTACCAATAAGAACTTTCACGCTTAAACTACTATAGGAATATTACTGTTTTATATTATTAAAAATTGTATTCTTTGTAACCTGGAAGTGAAACACATACAATATTTTGAGATAATTTAAATTGGACCAGATCTACTTGAGTTTTTATTAAGCATTTGATAGAGGGGAATTTGCATTCTGCCATCTTCAGGCATAAGGTTAAATTCTTTGTCCTTCAAATAATTACTTTCTTGTTGTTTTATAACTGATTTTAAGAAGATCATTAAACTTTTGTTATTCAAAGTCTCTTTCTTACTCTGTCTTACTTTATCCTATGGGTAAAAGCACATAGTAAGAAATCATTAAGTGGCATATAAATGAATTGCATAGTTTATTTCTGGATCTATGGAATATTTTCTTGAACGTCAGTTTTTAAAAACCCATAAAATATGAAAATATGAAAATTTTTTGCCTGTCTAAAACTCTGAAATACTTTACTACTCATTAACTTTAATTATTTTGTTTTTAGATAATCTACAAAGTGGGGAAAAGAAAAATAAATCACAATTGCAATGACATTTGTGCATTTTTTTTTCCTTTCCTAGTTTTTTCTTTTTTTTTTTTTTGTGTTGAAGTATCACGCCGTTGCCCAGACTGGAGGGCGGTGGCATACTCCCGGCCACCGCAGCCTCGACCTGCTGGGCTCCGGCGATCCATCCGCCTCAGCCTTCCAAGTGGCTGGAACTACAGGTGCACGCTACCACGCCCAGCTAATTTTTTGATTTATTGTAGAGATGCGGTCTCACCAAGTTGCCCAAGTGGGTCTCGAACCCACGGGCTCAGGCAATCCACTCACCTCAGCCTCCCAAAGCGTGGGATTACAGGCTGAGCCACCAAGCCCGGCCTCTTTCCTAGTTTTAAAAGAGATGTGCATAGCTTATTGTACTGTTGTGGTCAGTGTACATACTATATCTGGGTTTTTTTGCTGTTATTTCATCATTCATATAAACTGGGCTTCTTTCTTCATGTTATACATAATTGTCATTTTAGAATTTTTATGGGGCAGTTTTATTTTTCCGTTCTTAATCTAACAGAGATAAAATTATTTGACAGATTTCTTCATGTTCTCTGGTGTTCTCTCTTCATGAGGCTCGTATTTTATGATGAGAAAGTGTTGAGAAAATAATACTATGTTCTTCAATAAGCATAATATGCCATATTCATCAGATTGTAGAATATATAAAACTCACAAATATGTAGTGGATAATTCTTTTAAATTGTGAGCTCCTTGTGGACGTGTTCTAATAGCAGTTCTCCCACAAAAGTTAGTTTGTACACTCTGAAGAACTTTAAGGGAGTAATTGAACAATTGTTGGTATATAGTGAATGTTAGGTATTGGATATATGTTTCAGATGATGAGTGAAGATAATCTTTGGCATATTATATTGATTAGGCCACTTTTCTAATTCAAATCACCTATGGATTTTTAAAGGTATCACATTAAAAAGCACTATTTTAAACATGGATATGTAATTTTAAAGCGTTTTGGTTTGGGCCATGCCTTTGCCAATGTGTTCCACATAGTTCCATATACAATTAGATCCTTTGTGTGATAACATCAAAGACTTGCCCAAAGGGAACTTAATTTTTTTAAAGTGGGGGATCCACTTGGAGAAACCAGTATAAGAAGCTGTTTCAAAGACATCAAACATGGACTTGTCTGGACTTTGCAGGTTTTGAAGCATATATAGGAATCAAAATTGACTCATTACTTTTTTTTTTTTGAGTTGAAGTCTCACCCTGTCGCCCAGACTGGAGTGCAGTGGCCACTCCTGGCCACCGCAGCCTCGACCTGCTGGGCTCCAGCGATTCTTCCGCCTTAGCCTTCCAAGTAGCTGGAACTACAGGCGCGTGCTACCACGCCCGGCTAATTTTTTGATTTATTGTAGAGATGAGGTCTCGTCAAGTTGCCCAGGCGGGTCTCGAACCCGTGGGCTCAGACAATCCACTCACCTCAGCCTCCCAAAGCACGGGATTACAGGCTGAGCCACCGAGCCCAGCCAACTCATTACTTTTAAAGCTTCGTGTCTATAAAAAACAAAAGAGAAGTGTTACAAATGGTAGTAGTTGAGATATATAATTTTTACTTAGCCATGGATATCTACCCATAGGAACTTTAATGCATCCGAATATTCTGCTATATCTGCTTAGAGCTCTTTTTTTTTGGTCTCATATGGCCAAAACATAATAAGATGATACTAAAATGTGACAGTATGTGCACTGATCACAGTATAATAAGATACATGCATTTCTTTTAAAACTAGGAAAGAATAAACAGTCTTTCAACTTTTCTTGGAGAACAACGATATGCAAAGCAGACAAATTTTATTTAAAAATTCTGGGGACATTAGTGATCAAGTTTTTGTATTTTTTATCTTTAGGACAATTGTATCTTTTCATGATTGTCCACTCTGGTGTCTTATGTTCCTTTTGTGACAAATGCTGCTAGTATCAGGGTTAAACACAGTTGTTACTGATAATATGCAGTCATTATGCTTAGAATTCAGAATTGACAGGTTATTTTAATAGAATTTAATAGAAACTTCAGAATTCTTTAAATTTCAAAAGTCTTAATAGAATGTATTCATTTGAGTACAAACTTTTATTGCCTTTTAAAATCTTTTTCAGTATCAGGTTTATAATTAAAAGCACAGATAATAAACCAAAGTTTAGAATATATATTTTTCAGAACACCTCCATTTTAATAATTGATCTCTTATCTGTTCCAGGCTCTGCAGTCAACATCTCAGCTAATATATATTCTGTATCTAGTAAATATGATAATCAGTTTCATAGAAAACTAGACAGATTTTGGGGGGCAAAATTGGAGCACCTTTGAGGAAATAGGCAAGTATGGAGGCTCTCATATGACAGGATAAACAGTTTTTGATTCAGCTTTTGGTTGCTCTGTTTATTTTCTCAGATGTTTCATAAAAAATTTCAAAAAGAAAACTTTATACTAAGTCTACACAAATTAACAGTGAAAAGAATTGCATGTAATTTTGGTCTATGACATCATTATTAATAATGTTATCCCCAACTCTCATGCCTATCATTTTTTTTTTGTTGTTGTTGTTGTTTTGAGTTGGAGTCTCACTCTGTCGCCCCTGACTGGAGTGTGGTGGCCTCTCCCGGCCACCGCAGCCTCGACCTGCTGGGCTCCGGTGATCCTTCCGCCTCAACCTCCCAAATAGTTGGAACTACAGGCGTGTGCTACCACGCCCGGCTAATTTTTTGATTTATTGTAGAGATGAGGTCTCGCCAAGTTGCCCATGCGGGTCTCGAACCCGCGGGCTCGGGCAATCCACTCACCTCAGCCTCCCAAGGCATGGGATTACAGGCTGAGCCACCGAGCCCGGCTGCCTATCATTTTTTAACTTGGATTCGCATCTGCAAATTCAATAAAATTCACAAAAATTAATTTACTCTTTTTGAGATAATTAAATCTTAAGCAAAAACACACCTTAAATATGACTGCATTTTGTGTAGGAAGGAGTTTTCACTTTGGAATTGAAATAATTTTTTAGGCAATTATAGAAATACTACTAGTAGTATTTTTAGTAGAAGTTAAATTACCTGATCTGTATATAAAGCCACTGCTTGTTGAGAAAGATGATATTAGTCTTACCATTTATAACTCAGTACCATAAATAACTGTTTAAAGTGACAGTACATATATTATATATGGTTTGTTCAAGGTAGAGAACTAAAATGAGTAAGAATTAACAATGGTTTTGTTTATGTTTAACAAAATGAATCATTGCCTAATTTCTGAACTCTTTCTTAAATCTGTTTGGTATTTTATAACTACACATACCTGCTCTTGACAGTTTCAATTCCTCTAAAATTCATACATGAGTGGTTGTAGGGTTAACTGGAGCACTGTGATTCGTGTTTTGAGCACTGTTTCCTCAATAGGTAGCTCAGGTTGCCAGTGTTACAATCCCAGCTACTTTGTTGAACAGACTACCTGTTCATACAGGAGCTGCATTGTTGTATAGCTTCATTCCTTCCGATGGGTGTGGAGCAGGATTAAAGCACACTTTATAGGGGTTCTAATTGTAGATGCCTAATTGACTTGATGAATGGCAAATGCTAAAATTTAAACACACACACACACACACACACACACGTATGCATACACTTATAAACCTGTTTCGGGGCTGATCTGCGTGACAGAACAAATGCCTCACAGGTGTTGAATGCTTACAAGATAAAAGAGTAGTTCTTTCCATATTTCCCAAGAATTTTCTTTTGAAGTTTATATGGATTTTCTATCTCATTGTTTCTTTTCTTAAAATGACTCATGGCAGGAATCCATTTCATCATTGACTGCACTTTTCACTTCTAAAGGTAGATTGATTTTTAGAAGTCAGCCAAAATGAAAAACAAGAAAATCTGTCAACATGTAAATTCTCACACATTTTTGGGAAGGGAAGAAGACCAGAAAAACTGCTGACTCTTGTCTTTGGCCCAGGAGGGCCACAATTCTTTTTGTAATTCTTCAAGAGCGATTTGGTGCTTTGCTAAGTACTTTGAAGGTCGCATGGGTTTATCATAATGACCTGAAAGAGAAGGAAGCTTCCAGGCTAGGAACTTGACAGATGGAAAAGGTTTTTAAAAATCAAAAACTTATGCCAATTTTTATTCTTATCATTTATTCTTAACATATTTAAAAGACAAGTTTTCCCTTTGTTGTTATGTTTCATATTTTACCAGTGTTTCAAGTCTCCTAGGGCAAGTAGTTTTCCATTTTGGCTTTTTTTTTAAGCTTTTAATACTGAGCTAATGTAGATTCACATGTAGTTGTAAGAAGTAATACAAAGAAATCTTGTTTACTCTACCCAATTTTCCCCTTGTTGTCTAACTGTAGTAAATTATCACAACTAATAAATTAATATTGGCTGGGCTCAGTGGCTCAGCCTGTAATCCCAGCACTTTGGGAGGCCGAGGTAAGTGGATTGCCAGAGCCCGCAGGTTCAAGACCCGCCCGGGCAACTTGTTGAGACCTCATCTCTACAATAAATAAATCAAAAACTAGCCGGGCGTGGTAGCGCGCGCCTGTAGTTCCAGCTACTCGGAAGGCTGAGGCAGAAGGATCGCCGGAGCCCAGCAGGTCGAGGCTGCGGTGGCTGGGAGCAGCCACTGCACTCCAGACTGGGCGACAGAGTGAGACTCCAACTCAAAAAAAAAAAAAAATTAATGCAGTCTACCAACCTCATTCAGATTCCACCAATTTGCACACACGTGTGTATTTAGTCCTGTGCAGTTTAATCACTTGCATATATAGATTACTGTGACTGCACCAAGGATCTCTTCTGCCACCCTTTTAAATTCCCCGTCATCTTTTTCCTGCTCTACCTCCCCAGCCTTTGGCCACCTCCATCTCTACAATTTTGTCATTTCGAGAATGTTATGTAACTAGAATCATATAGAATGTAAGACTATAACCTTTTCAGCTGGCTTTTTTTTTTTTTTCTTTTAACTCAGCATAATTCCTTTGAGATCTGTCCATGTTGTTAATAGTTCCTTCCTGGCCAGGCTCGGTGGCTCAGCCTGTAATCCCAGCACTTTGGGAGGCCGAGGCGAATGGATTGCCTGAGCCCTCGGGTTTGAGACCCGCCCGGGCAACTTGGTGAGACCTCGTCTCTACAATAGATCAAAAAATCAGCCGGGTGTGGTAACGTGTGCCTGTAATTCCGGCTACTCGGAAGGCTGAGGCGGAAGGATTGCCGGAGCCTAGCAGGTTGAGGCTGACTCCAGTCTGGGCGACAGAGTGAGACTCCAACTCAAGGAAAAAAAAAAAAAGTTCCTTCCTTTTTATTGCTGAGTAGTGCATGTGTTGCGCCACAAGTTTTATTTTGTTTTTGTTTTTGTTTTGAACAGTTCACCTGTTGAAAGATGCTCGGGTTGTTTCTAGTATTTGGCTACTGTGAACATTGAAGTACATTAGAGTACAAGTTTATTCATAACATTTTTCTCAAATTAATGGCCTATTGAGGTAAAATGTGTCATATCAGTTGGACATTTTCTAGAGGTGAAATTAGAAAAATATAGGGCAAAAATGTAACACCCCACAAAATTTCCAGAACCTTTATTTTTTCCACAATACCCAGATTTTTCTGGCATTAAATCATTACCATTGAGGGAAATAAAGAGAGGCAGCTTCTCCATCAGTGTCCATGTGATGGGTTAGGAAATGTATAGGCTTGGTTTAGTTAAGCTTTTGTCTAAATTTTTTTTGTCTAAAAGATTGTACTAAATTAAACAGATAATCAAAGCTTCTGTTTTTAGAAATAAATATATTAATGTTACTACACGCATTATATGGAAAGGTTTTCTAAAGGTATAACTTACTAAAATCTATGAACTACGAAAAGCAAATAGTAAACTGATATTTCAGAAATCAGCTAATAACTATTGGCAACTAACTATGCCACCAAATAAAATAAATTCTTGAGTAGGTATTGAACTTTTAAACCTTCTAGGCAATTTGTTTTAAAAAGTAAATAAAATATCTATAATTGGGGAAATTGTAGAATAGTAAAACTGATTTAGAAATCAAAAAGTAAATACTGAGGATTCTTTTATCCTTTCATGTTATGTATGTGTTTTGAAATAGTTTTAATCAGAGACTGTACAGACTTGCATGACATATTTATATCTCAAACAGCTTAGTGTTGTTAAATAGGCTTAATTTTTTTTGCTTAGTGACTTTAGTATCTGTACATTATTTCATCAAGTGGTTACATAATATTTTACTTGAACATGTCCATAGGCCGTTGCTTTGCTAAGCCATGGTATGACCACATGGCTCCTTGAGCCATGGTTGCCATGTTTCCTAGCCTTGGCCCCCTCCCCTACCTTGGAGAGGTGAATCTCCCCACTCTCTCTCTAATTTACTTTCTAAATAAACTATATTTTCTAATCCAACTTCTGTGCAATTCTTTGCATCCTTCTCGCGGCACTGGATCGTAAACCAGATACCGGTCACCCCCTGGTGTGCCTTACCTAACATTTGGAGGCCCTGCTGGGATATATTTCTGACCTAACAATACATCTTCCCTCCATCTTCTTTCTGAGAATCCTGGAGTACAAAAGGAAAAAAAATGCCCATAAATATTGCTATAAATTGTTCAGTATTTCTTGTGACTGAGTTTCTCTATATGTTAGAATCTAAGAAGTGAGATACTGATGAAAAAGACTCTTGACATATGCTAAATTACTTTCCAAAAGAATTGTATCAATTTATAGTATCTTCAGCAATGGGAGTATAGATTTATAACACTTTTATCAGTACTAGATATTATAATTTTTATTATTTCACTAAGTAATTTTGTCGGTTTGCATTTATATTTAGTCGCTAGTGATATTATATTTATTTTCGTATTTGTTTAATGACATTTTTCTTGTTACTGTTCATGAAAGTTAGAAATGTCACCCTCTTTTGTTCATAACCTTTTTTGCAATTTCAATGCCAATCAGTCTGCTTTCCTCTCAGCAACTACCTGAGTCTCACAGGCAGTGGTCTTCTCGTGTGTTTTGTATCAGACTTAATTAAGATTAAAAATACATATAACAGATATCTTGAGATAAAAACACTAGTGCCCTTTGTTAAGTACCTTTCCCGTGAGCAATTTTGTTCCCAGACTTCCTGCCACAATCTGGTTTAATCCCAGTAGACTTGAGGCTATATAAACACCATTGCTGTTAGCAAATACATAGGCTGTGTCACAACATAGATCTTCATTTATAGTGAACTTCTAATTATATGATTGCCCCTTGCTATTAAGAAATAACTCACTTTAGGTAGGGAAAATTTCATTCTGCTTGGCTGTTATGTGACAGACTAAAAGCAATAATGTAGCAGATATACTTTTTGTGATCTCAGGGTACAAGTAAGGGGAATATTCTTTATAAACTAATGGGACCTGATTCATTATTCAGAGGTGAGACTGAAGTGACTTACTAGGATAGCGTTTGACTCATAAAGAAAGTTAGATAACTGCTTTAGAAATATAGTAAAATGTCTAAATAAATTGCTGTTTTCTTTTTACTTTTTAGGTTTACAAGTAAAAGTAACCAAACTGAAAAAGGAACGCATTTTGTAAGTATCAGTATGCAACACTGATGTCTTATTTATAAAGTAGTTGGTACGCCTGTTTCAGGGACCCCCAAACCCTGGGCCACGGACCAGAACGTGGCCTGTTAGGAACTGGCCAGATAGCAGGAGGTGAGCAACCGGCAAGCTAGCAAAGCTTCATCTGTATTTACAGCCACTCTTCATCACTCACATTCCCACCTGAGCTCTGTCTCCTGTCAGATCAGTGGCAGCATTAGATTCTCAGAGGAATGTGAACCCTATTGTGCACTGCACATGTGAGGGATCTAGGTTGCGTGCTCCTTTTGAGAATCTAGTGCCTGGTGATCTGAGGTGGAGCTGAGGCCATGATACTAGCACTGGAGAGCAGCTACAGATACAGATTAACAGTGAGGTTTGACTGTATATCCCCCACCCCGTCAGTGGAAAAATTGTCTTCCTCAAAACTGGTCCCTGGTGCCAAAAAGTTTGGGGATGGCTGTCCTATTTGACCTTAATGTCTTATTTATACCTCATCTCTGTCACCCAGACTGGAGTGCAGTGGTCGCTCCCGGCCACCGCAGCCTCGACCTGCTGGGCTCCGGCGATCCTTCCGCCTCAGCCTTCCAAGTAGCTGGAACTACAGGCGCGCGCTACCACGCCCGGCTAATTTTTGATTTGTTGTAGAGATGAGGTATAAATAAGACATTAAGGTCAAATAGGACAGCCATCCCCAAACTTTTTGGCACCAGGGACCAGTTTTGAGGAAGACAATTTTTCCACT
>CAUYQG010119325.1:0-13928 GCA_963574415.1 Tarsius wallacei | reverse complement strand
GTGCTGAAAAGAAAAAAACAAACAACCCCATTATAAAATGGGCAAATGATATGAACAGACACTTCTCAAAGGAAGACATCCAAGCAGACAACAGACACATGAAGAATTGTTCAACCTCACTAATCATCAGGGAGATGCAAGTCAAAACCACTCTGAGATACCACCTAACTCCAGTCAGAATGGCAATTATCAATAACTCAAAAAATAATAATTGCTGGAGAGGGTGTGGCAAAAAGGGAACACTTCTACACTGTTGGTGGGAGTATAAACTAGTGCAACCTCTGTGGAAAACAGTATGGCGATTTCTAAAAGCCCTAAATATCAACCTCCCATATGACCCTGCAATCCCCCTACTGGGAATATACCCTGAAGAACTCAAATCACTCTATAAAAGAGATACCTGCACACGTATGTTTATCACAGCATTGTTCATAATAGCAAGATCATGGAACCAACCATGCTGTCCATCAAAAGAGGACTGGATTAAAAAAATGTGGTACATATACACAATGGAATATTACATAGCCATAAAAAAGAACAAAATCATGAATTTCGCAGCAACTTGGATGGAATTAGAGTTTATAATACTGAGTGAACTGTCACATTAACAAAGATCTGAGTATCACATGTTCTCACTCATAAGTGGACCTTGAACAACTATCATAATACTGTAAGAAAAGGATTGACAGTGGCGGGAAACTATGGTGGGGCAGGGAGGGGAAGGGTAGTGGGATAAACAGTAGTCAATATCTGTCTGGGGACGGGAGCGGGGCACACCTCATCAAAAAGTGTACCTGCGCAATGCATAGTTGTATACCTAACCCTTAACTGTACCCCACAATCTTAAAATAAAAAATATATTAAAAAAATAAAAAGTGGGCAAAAGAAATGAATAGATCCTTCTCAAAAGAAGACATACAAGCTGTCATCAGATACATAAAGAAAAAAATGCTTAGTCTCACTAATCATCAAAGAAATGCAAATTAAAACCATACTGAGATATCACTTTATTTTAGTCAGGGTGGCCATCATCAATAACTCAAAAACAACAAACCTTAGCAACAACAAAAAGCAGCAGACACTGGAGAGGATGCAGGGGAAAGGGAACACTTCTACATTGTTGGTTGGAGTGTAAGCTAATACAACCTCTGTGGAAAACAGTGTAGCGATTCCTAAAAGATCTAAAAATTGACCTTCCATACCATCCCACAATCCCCCTTCTGGAAATATACCTGGAGGAATTCAAATCATTCTGTGAAAAAGATACTTGCGCAGGCTTATTTATTGCAGCATTATTCACAGTAGTGAAAACATAGAACCAACCATACTGCGCATTGAAAGAGGACTGGATTAAAAAAATGTACATATACATGATGAAATATCACACAGCCATAATGAAGGACAAAATTATGAACTTTGCAGCAACTTGGATGGACTTAGAGTCTGAGAGATCTATCACAGAAACAAAGAACTGAGTACCATATAGTCTCACTCATAAGCGGAACTTCAACAATTAATAATACTATAGAAAAGGGATTGGCCATAGTGGAAAACTGCCATGGGAGGGAGGGGCTCACACCTCATCAATAAGAGTATCTGAAGTGGAGACAGAAATAAGGCTCAAAGTTTACCGATACAATGGCCATTTGTATACCTAACCCTGAATTTTACCCCATATCCTTAAATAAAATAAAATAAAAGAAAGTTTCTCATACAAAAAAAGTTCTCATAATGAAATTACCATATATCTTCTGTTGCTTTTATTACATCATTTAAGCAGTATTTAAATTTTTGTTTCATTTGTAATTTACCGTACAAGTGAGATTAGAATTACAGATTTAACTTTATTATCTGGATGGCTATTGAATTGTCCTAACATGACTTAATTTCTTGATTAGTCTATTTTCCTCAGTGATGTGAGACTCAGTCTTGATCATATGGTGACTTACCATAGGAATTTGAGTCTATATGTTGATTTCAATTTCTATGCCACTTGTGTCTTCATGTACTATTACAACACTGGTCTGATTATTGATATATAATAGTATTCTAGTATCGAGTAGCAGTAATTCCTTTGATCTTTTTGTTCAGTTTTTCTAATTTTATTTAATTTTTTAATATAAATTTTATGATCAACTCATCTAGTTTAAAAAGTGGATATTTTTTGAATTGTGTTAATTTGTAAATTACTTCAGGGGGAATATGATATTTGAATCTTTCTCTTCCAGAAAATAGGCTATCTAGTCATTTGTTCATATCTTATTTTGTATCTTTTAGCAGTATTTAAAAGTTTTCTTCATAATGGTCTTGTGTATTTCTTACATTGTATCTTGGACTTTTAAGCTTTTAAAAAATTCTATTATATGTGGCATCTTTTATTCCATTCTGTTTTCTACAGGGTTCTTATTTTTACTTGTAAAAATATATATTTTCCAATGTGTCATGAATATGTCATCAATTAAATGTTTAATTATAATAACTACATTTTTGCATTTGCATATGTTCTATGCAGTTATTAAACTCAATATGAGTTCTCTTCATAGTGTTCTTGTTTTTCATTACAGTTTCTATTTATTGTCTTAGTTCCTTAATAGTACTAATAGGATTGTCTTAGAGTGTTTTACAGCTCTCAGGTTAACTTCACCTGTTTTTGGAATCTATTCTATCCCTCATGGCACTTCCTTTTCCTTAGATGATTTACCATTTTTATTATGTCCTCCTCTACTGGGCTATTTTCTACCCATGGAAGTCTGTTGAATCCCTGGCTGTGAAAATATGAGGGGAAACCCCCCAAAACCTGGAACTTATTTATTAAAAAATTGTGTACTTACTCTTACATGTTTAAATGTCAATCACTTTTGAAGTACTATCCACTTGGTGCAATACAAGTATCTAAACACTTTTTCCACTGCTCAAAACAGTTTTTGAACTCATCAATTTTGATGCCTTTTAGTGCTTCTGCTGTTTTTTGTTTCATTTCCTCCACATGGGCAAAAGTTTCCCTTTGAGAATTTTTTCATCTGGGGAAACAAATAAAAACAGTTGCTCGGTGGGAGATCAGGTGAGTAGGGAGGGTGGGACATGGGTCATCCTGTTTTTGGTCAAAAACTGCTGAACACTCAGTGTGATATGGGCAGGTGCTTTATAATGGTGGAAGAACCACTCACCTGTTTGCCACAACTCTGGTCGTTTCTTCAGCAAATCGTGATGCAACCTCCTGAAAAATGTCCAGACAAAAACATATGGGTTCCTAGAATACTTACCCAGTGGGGGAAGCCTGTCCTACAAGGGGCTTACTCTGCAAAAAAAAAATTCCATTTTTTGGGGGTCCCCTCTCCTATTCCTAGAGTAGTTTTACTTCTGCCAGAGTGTTGTTTCCAGTAGCTATAGAGAGGTCTGTATCTTAATTTCTTGTCTTTAGGACACCCTGACCATGTAATTGGTATAGATTAAGATGCTGAATACCTGAGGTTTGATGTCCCATGAGGTTTTTTTGTTTTGTTTTGTTTTGTTTTTTAAATCTTCCCTTAGAGACTTGGTCGGATGACAGACTTTCTTGCCTTTTCCCCAGGCTTTTCCAAGTCTTTTTTTCATGGAAGCGACAACTCAACACTGCGTGCCTTATGCAAGGGGCTCAATTTCAGCTACTTTGCTTACTGTAGGCAGAGGTTAGTTATTTTCCTGTGAGAGTGTTCACACTCTATATGTCTGTGTGTCTTGGGCCTATATCTTCTCTAAGGAATTTTAATATTGATAAGGCAAGACAGTTCAGATGAAAATTAAAATGAATAAGACTGTAGAACTCAGAAATATCAGAAAATAATAATCATGTGAACATGAAGAAATTTCTTCCCATTCTTACAGAAAAACATTAGAGAGATTGACTACAGTGATTTTTTTCCCCCAAAATGAATGCCCGAGGGTTTTGGGTTTTTTTTTGTCAATTTGTGCCTTTGCTTTAAGTAAAAGTTGATAAGGTCTGCATTTTCTTCTCTCACCTCCATCCCTTTTTATGTCAGAAGTTAATTATCCAGTCTGTGTAATTATTGCCAGCACACAGAGTCTCGGGCCCGCAAGAGGTTCAGAATTACATATGGGCTTTTAGCAATTTACACAGTATGGGCTTTGAGCCAATTTGAGAAGCACTGAAAGCCATTATCATCTATCTACAAAATGCCTTGCCCTGTGTTTGCTGCCCTCAGAACAGTGGGTTACAAGAAAGCCACAAAATACTGGTAAAATAATTGGACATGCAGTTATGGGCATTTTGTATACCCCATTCTCTAGTTGCACATACATTGTATGCCCTTTTTTTTTTCCCACAAGTCAGGCAAACTTTTTCTTTTGTTCTAGAGAATCTTTATCCTATTCCACCTACCCATTTATTCCAGAGTTTTTCTTTACCATAATTTAATCTTCACAGCAGACAATAGGATTTTATTCAAAGTCCATGAGTGTCACAGCCCTACTGGTTGGGACAGCCATTGCTGAGTGATGTTAAAGTTTTTTTTTTTTTTTTAAATTTTATTTGAATTCAGGGATCTAAGGTTTAGACTTCATCTAACAGTTGACTTTCTTGAATATTCTTTCTCTACCATACTGTAATCATAGCATTTTCCTACTTTCCCTCTTGAAGGCAGGCATTCATATTCAGTCATCCAAACATTTGGAGATACCTTTTTTCCCCCAACTTAATAGTCTTTGGTAGAATGTTTCCATATTTTATGTGAACTACAATTTGGCTATGAATAAAAGTCTCTTAAATTACTTAAGTCTCTTGACAATGATATAATATAACTTTACATCATCTTTCACTAGGTAAAAAAAACACTGCACCATGTCTTTTTAGAAAATAAACAGTATCACACACCAATCAACATAGCACCACAGGAATCCTTCAATTCATGAGTGACTGGAATAATGAGAAGAGCTGGGGTTTTGCTGCAATTTCAGACCTCATCATTCCTTACTGTACTCAACTGCACATTTGGCTTCAGATCTTAAGAATTAACCATTCACTTGCATTGTTACATGGAAAGAAACAAGTAAGTTCTTTCTGTCTATAGGAGGTGAGTCAAATTTGTGTCCAGACATTGTGTAAACTAAGATCTACCACTGGAATCAGAAAACTGCCTCTGGTGTTCCCAAGTTAGCACTATTTTCCCTCAAGTAAGAGAAATCTCCCATGGAATGGGGCTTCAGATGCAGAAAAACTGGTACGAAATGAGTGTCCTCCTTTTTAATGGCAGAGATTTTAATTTGCACTGCACATGACTGCAAAAGCAGTTTTTTGGGGGCTCTGAAACCTCACAAGGGATGTATTTGGGGGAGAATGTGATGAGGCTGGCAAAGTGGTGGTGGCTCATGGCTCCCTGGGCTGCTTGCACTGATGTGCTGATTTAATTCAGGGATGCACTAAAAGAAGCTTCTCTGCTTAGACCACAACTTCCAAAGAGAAGCACCCTTGCAAGTCAATAAGAATGAAGAGATAACAGTTTTAAACCAAGAACGTTTATTTTGCACGAGAAGTTTTTCTCAAAGTTTGATAATTACAATGATATGATTGGGCTTAAAGCAGAGTTCTCTCTCCTCCCAAGCCAGTTGAATAAAAGCGGTCTATTTGGTTGATAAGAACATTACAAGGTGTAAATTTAATGACATGGTCAGTCCACACATTATTTCAGAAGAGATGGCCACGATGTCTGAGCTGTGGGATGGCAGATAATTACCTACATGTAAGGGCAGTTCAGCAATAAGAAACTTTGAGCCGTGGAATAATTTTATTTTATTTTGTCTTTTTTTTAGAGTTGTGAGATACTTGTGGGAATTTGCTACATAAGTAAATTGTGTGTAGGTGAGGTTTGGGTTTCTAGCGAGCCCTTTCTCCCCATGGTAGTGGACATGGTACCCAATGAGGTGTGGTTATGCATCCTTTTCCCCCAATTCTCTCTTCTCTTTTCCTCTTTTTTTTTTTAAGCAGTACCCAGTTTTGGTTGTTCCCACCTTTGTCCTCACATGCCAATGTTTAGGTCCTGCTTATTAGTCAGAACATGTGGTATTCATTTTTTTTGTTTCTGTGATAGTTCACTTAGAAAGATGGTCTCTAGTTGCATCCGGGTTGCTACAAATGACATGCTTTTGATCTCCTTTATTGTGTAATATTCCATTGTTTATATGTACCACATCTTCTTTATCCAGCCCACTTTCAATGGGCATCTGGGTTGGTTCCATGTTTTTGCTATTGTGAATAGTACTTCAATGAACATGCATGTGCAGGTGTCTTTTTGGTAGAGTGATTTATGTTCTTCTGGGTATGTTTCCAGAAGGGGGATTGCTGGATTGTATGATAACTCAATTCTTAGTTCTTTGAGCAAAGGACACACTGCTTTCCACATAGGTTGAACTAGCTTACATTCCCCTAACTGTAGAAGTGTTTCCTTTCCTCCACAGCCTCACCAACACCTGTCTTTTTTTTTTTTTTGACTATTTTTTTTTGACATTCCTGGCTGGGATGAGGTGGTATTTCATTGTCGTTTTGATTTGCATTTCTCAGATGATCAGTGAAGCTGAGAATTTTTTCATGTGTTGGCTGCTTGTGTATCTTCCTTTGAGCCATGTCTGTTCATGTCCTTTGCCCACTTTTTGATGGGGTTATTTGTTTTTGTATTTCTTACCCTGATAATTCGAGTACCTTGTAGATTCTGGATGTTAGGCTGTTGTAGGCATGACTTGCAAATATTTTTTCACATTCTGTGGGTTGTCTTTTTATTGATGGTTTATTTTCCTGTGCAAAAACTTTTTAGTTTGATAAGGTCTCATCTATCAATTTTATCTTTTTGTTGCATTTGCTTTTGAGGACTTGGCCATGAATTAATTTATTACTCCAAAGTCCAGTATGGTATTTTCTTCTAAGATTCTTTTTTTTTTTTTTTTTTTTGAGTTGGAGTCTCACTCTGTCACCCAGACTGGAGTGCAGTGGCCGCTCCCGGCCACCGCAGCCTCGACCTGCTGGGCTCCTGCGATCCTTCTGCCTCAACTTTCCGAGTAGCCGGAATTACAGGCATGCGCTACCACGCCTGGCTGATTTTTTGATTTATTGTGGAGATTAGGTCTCGCCAAGTTGCCCAGGCGGGTCTCGAACCCGCGGGCTCAGGCAATCCACTCACCTCAGCCTCCCAAGACACGGGATTACAGGCTGAGTCACCGAGCCCGGCTTCTTCTAAGATTCTTATAGTTTGAGGTTTCATGTTTAAGTCCTTGATTCAGTTTGAGTTGAGTTTTGTATATGGTGATAGATAGGGGTCCAGTTTCATTCTTCTGCATGTGGTTAGCCAGTTTTCCCAGCACCATTGACTAAATATGGTTTTTTTCTCTAATGTTTGTTTTGTTGTCTTTGTCAAAGGTGAGTCAGTTGAAAATCTGTGGATTTATTTGTGGATTCATCTACTGGTCTATGTGTCTATTTTTGTAACAGTACCACATTATCATGCTGTCTTGGTTACTGTAGTCTTGTAGTACAGTTTGAGGTCTGGGAGTATGATACCCCCACTTTGTTCTTTTTGCTGAGGATTGTTTTAGCTATTCAGGTTCTTCTTTTGCTTCCATATGAATTTCTGTAATTTTTTTCTCGGTTTTAAAAAATGATGTTGCAAAATTATAGGAATTGCACTGAATCTATAGATTGTCTTGGGTAGGAAAGATGTCTTGATGATGTTATTTCCTTCAATTCATAAGCTTGGGATAGTCTTCCATTTGTTTGTGTCATCCTTGATTTCTTTGAGCAGTATTTTGTAGCTCCCCTTGTAAATGTCTTTAACCTCTTTGGTTAGATGGATGCTGATGTACTTGATTTTTTTGTAGTTAATGTTAATGGGATTGTGTTATTTTATTTGGTTTTCAACCTGCTTATTGTTGGTGTATAAAAATGCAACTGTTTTTTTGCACATTGATTTTGTATTCTGAGACTTTACTGAAGTTGCTTATCAGTGTGAAAAGGTTTTTGACAGACTCTAGAGTTTTCTAGGTATAGAATCATATAATCTGCAAAGAGGGATAATTTAACTTCCCCTTTTCCTATTTTTATCCCTCTATTATCTTTCTGCTGCCTGATGTCTCTGGTTAGGACTTCTAATACTGTGCTAAATAAGAGGTGAGAGTAGGCATCCTTGTCTTGTTTTAGTTCTTAGGGGGAATACTTACAGCTTCTGCCTTTTATGTATGATGTTGGCTGCAGGTTGGCCATAGATTGCTCTTATTATTTTGAGGAATGTTCCTTTGATGCCTGGGTGTTTGAGTTTTTTTTTTAATCAAGAATGGATGTTGATTTTATTGAATACTTTTCTGCATCTTATTAGATAATCATGTGGCTCTTGGTTTTACACCTGTTTATGAGATTGATTACATTTATTGATTTATGGATGTTTAATCCTGCATCCCAGGAATGTAACCCACCTGGTTTTTCTTAATGATTCTTGAAATGTGTTTTTGGATGTGATTTGCTAGAATCTTGTTGAGAACTTTTGCATCTATGTTCTCCAGAGAAATTGGCCGGTAGTATTCTTTCCTTGTTGGGTCACTGACATTTTTTGGCTATCAGGATTATACTGGCATCTTAGAATGAGCTAGGGATGATTCCTTCCTTCCCTGTTGCCTGGAATACTTTTAGTAGCATTGGTATCAACTCTTCCTTGTATATGTTGTGTAATTCAGCTGAGAAATCATCCAACCGAGGGTTTTTTTTTTTTTTTGGTGGGGAGGTTTCTTGTTGTTGAATTAATTTCTTGGGTTGTTATTGGTTTGTTTAAGATTTCAATTTCTTCTTGTTTCAATCTTTGGAGGTTATGCAATGCCAGGAATCCCTCCATTTCCTCTAGATTTTCTTGTTAATCACATACAGATGTTCACAATAATTTCTGATAATCTTTTGTTTTTCTTAAAGGCCAGCTGTAACATAACATTTTTCATTTCTAATTGTGTTTATTCAAATTTTTTCTCTTTCTCTTGTTAATCTGGGCAGGAGTCTGTCAATCTTATTTATCCTTTCAAAGAAACACCTTTTCATCTCGTTGATCCTTTGTATGATTATTTGTCTCTGTTTCATTCAGTTGTGACTCTATTTAAAGAATTCAATTTTTCTGGGATTGGTTTGCTCTTGTCTTTCCAGCTCCTTTCAGTGCAGCATTAGGTTGTTTACTTGAGATCCTTCTATTTGCTTATCCTCAGTTTCTGTAATTATGCCTGGCAAAAAGTGAGACTCAAAACACATTTTCGAATAAATAAATGACTTTGGAGACCTTGTTATCCTAGGGATACACTTACAGACAGTGATGACATTAGGGCACTTTGGCATTTATGGTTATCTATTCCTGAGATAAGGTGATTCTTTGTTAGAAAGAATCAAGATATTCTATGGGAAACTTTGGTCCTTGGTGAAGTATAGATTTCATTTGCAGGACTACAAAATTCAGTTTTCCTGGGATTTTACAAAAGTATCCTATGTCCTTAGCATCATATCTGGTACATTAATGAATGGAGATGAAATGCTCTAGACTTAATCTAGGCCTTGCATTTTTGTAAAGTGACATGAGTTCTAGAATATACTTACTGGAAGGCAAGGGAACCATTTATATCTCCTCTGTGGCCATCTAGAACCTCATGGCCACACAGTACATATTGAGACATCTGGGAATCTATTGGGGGATGGATGCATGATTGTTAAATAGACAATGTTGAGGTGGAAACAACACAAACTTGAAGTCAGGTAGATGTAGGATTGGGCCAGATCATTGACTTAACTTCTCCAAGCTTCCTTTCCTTCAACTATAAGCCACTGTGAAGCTCAAATGAAATGTGTAAGTACCGTGGGTATAGTTCCCAGCCCAGGGCAAGCTCAGAGCAGGACCACTAAGGATGAATTTTTTTTTTCCGAGGCAAGAATGCTCTGTATTAAGTCTTATTACATTATTCTCTGGGTATCACAAAGAAATTTAACTTGTCTCAATAGATGAACGACAAATATTAACCTATGATCTGGAAGAAATGGAACAAAGGGCTTCTTGCTTCTCTTTTACTGTTTCAGACTTACAGTATATATTATAAAACTACAGCAGATTTCTAGAAAATATTAATGAAAGTATTACAAATCATTGATTTTGGAGATGAAAATAACTCAGTAACCATTGAAATTTCAACTGAGAATGTGTGATTGTGAATATTTACTGAGAATCTACTGTGAGCAGGCATTAGATATTTTGTAGAACTGACTTTAGAAGAGATGAGACTTGTGGATTCCAGAACTCCTAAAGTGCTAGTGTAAATGTTAATGTGCTTTTTGTAGTACTGGGCAAAATATTTCTATCAAGACTGCTAAAAGGCTTCTGAGGAACTTCTAAGAGATTGTTAGGTACACTTCAGAGGATGCTGTTAGGAAGCTTTTAGGGTAGTTGTACAAATGCATAGTCAGCTTAAAGCTGTTAGATGCATTAATTAATGCCAATTATTCTCTGTGGTAGCCATAGCTTCGATTGAGAATGACTGTCTCACATCTGTTTCTTTCAGGCACAACTTTAGTCTTCATTTGAGGGAGTGTATAGGAGATTTAGCATTAAAAACCCTTAGGAATGCTAAGAAATTCAATTGCTATGTAGCCCTATAAAAATCACCTACCCATTCAGAGCTATAACTAATTCACCTGTGAAACAGAAATAGTAACAATGAAAATTAAAAAAAAATTTTTCTGGAACATCTAATTAAAGTTCCCCAAAATTGAAGTGGGCTGAAATTGATTATGGAAATTATAATGCAACTCAACAACTGAAGAAGTTCAATTTTATTATAAGGCTAAAAATAGATTTTGCCCATACTTGTTCCTGTTTCCTGAAGTTGTTGCTGTCTATACCTGAAAGGTAACCCTTCAATAGCAAACGTGAGTAATGCCAGGTTTAAAATGAGTTTGTCTCATCTTTCCAAATAGGTTGTATACAAATAACTACCTTTAGTGGTGCAAAACCGTTTAGACCATTGAAATAATTTTAAGTTATTTTCACATATGTAAATGGAACTAAGCTGCTGATTTATATGTATTAACTGAATGGAAATAACTGACTTTATGATACACTTTAAATATACAACAATAATTAAATTATGGACATAAGTTGGTATGTCCTCATCAATACCTAAGTGAAAAATCAGAATATAAAACTTAATATAAAATATAATCTTGACTATGCAAACATATTTACATACTTCACATTTTCTTCATATGTATGCTTAAGAAAGAATTGGAAATAAGCACAGTGAATATTAGCAGTGGTCATCTCTGGTGATAGACTTACTGGTATCTTGTTTCTTTGTTGTATTTTTAATGTTTTCCTGGTTCCAGTGAAATCCATTAGTCTTATATTAGTAGGAAAAAGTCATTAAAATTGTGCTTGAAGACAGAACTTTTCATGAGGTAGGAGCATAGGACTGTAGGTGCTGAGTGAGAGAATGGATCTATCAGGAAAGCCGACAGGCTTTACCGACTCTTTGGCTGCTATGTTCATCTTTCTTGTAGGGATGATAATAAAATGTCACATTATGAAGGTTTCATTGCAAAATTAGTGAGAGCATATTATACATCACTACCATAAAGAGTAAGTATAGACTAATCAAGTCCCTTTTGTGATGAGACAGTTCTAATTGTTTTTAATTTCATGCTTGCACTTATGGTATTTGCTAATTTTTAAATTTGTAATCCCCAGTGTTCTATTAGCTATTAGTATAAATTAGCAATGTTGTACTATATGCAAATCAGTTGACTGAAAAAGTCAGTTATGTGGAAAATACTGTAAATAACCTTTTTCAACTCAAATGATTTTGGTGTGATACCCCAGGCTTTAAGGAACAAGTAATTGACTAAAGCAGTTAAAAACCTCTGGGGTCCAATCCAGAAAACCTTACACAGACAAAATTTCCACTTTCTTCAGCACTAATCTTACACACCCAAGAATACCAGAATAAACCCAGAGATGAAATTCTATGTGGACAAAAAAAGAGGGTTATGGGCTGATATTACTGAATGCTACATGTATTGTAATTCTTAGTCCCCAAAGTAAATAGGGCATTGAAATATAAAATGCGGTGAAAGATATGCCCTTCAGTGTTTTCTAAACTGTGTTATGATGATGTCTACTCTCTCAAGGTTCTTTGTTGTTTACAAATGGAGTTTTATGATTTGGGGAAATTTTACATGATATATGTCTCTCTTGAAGGGTCTTAAAGAACACTAATATATTGAAGTTCTAAAAACTTGTGCAGTAAAGAAATATTTTTCTTTGTTTATTCCAGGTATTAATTGCATTTAAAAAATGTAACTATTTTATCTTATGTTTTTACTTAACTTCTACTAACATCCCATAGACTATCACTCCATGGAACAGACTCAAAGATAAAAATGTATTAAAACAATATTCTGTACATTGGACTTGTTGAATATGGTGCATATGTAATTTGGAGGTAAAGTCTATGGCTCTCACATTACCCCTCTATCTAGTAAGTAGTTGTGGTATAATGGGAAATATATATTTGTTCTTTGTCCTTGGTTCCTGGCACACAGCTGGAATATCTTTTGTATGCTAATGGATAACTGGTGACCTGGGGTCCCCAGATAGCTTCAGGATAGGAGCTGATCATCACAAAGACCATGTGATTAGATAATTGGAACTTTCAGTACCACCTCTTGACCCCGGGGTAGGAAGAACAACCAACAGCAGAATGAGTTCAGTCACCAATGGTGAATGATTTAATCAATCATGCCTGTGCAATGGAATTGCCATGAAAACTCCTCAGCAGTGGAGTTCAGAAAACTTCCAGGTTGGAGTACACATGGAGGTGCTGGGAGGGTAGTGTCACTCCTAGGCAGAACATAAAAGCTCTGTGCACCCCTCATGCCCATACCTTGTCCTATGCATCTCATCCATTTGGCTGTTCCTGAGTTGTATATTTTACAATAAACTTGTAACAGTAATAGTAATAATAGCAAGTAAAATATAATATAAAAATATAAAGTAGTAATAATAGTAAGTAAACCATTTTCCCATGTTCTGTCAGCTGTACAAGCAAAACATTGAGCCCGAGGCAGTGTGTGTCATGAGAATCCCCTAATGGTAGCCAAGTTAGACAGAAGTAGGGGAACCTGGGAACCCAATACTTGTGACTGGCTCTGCAGTGCAGGCAGTTTTGGGGAGCTGAATTCTTAAACTTGTGGAGTCTCACAGTAGCTCCAGGTAGTCAGTGTCAAAATTGAATTAAATTGTGGTACAAATAGATGCTAATATAGTCTGTTCTTCCTGTGAATAAAATATAGTGTCCTGGTGCCTGCTAGGATCCATTCAAGTCCAGGTATGTCTAATTAAAACTTGTTTAGGATTCTTGATTTTTTTTGAAATAAAATGAGATACTTAAAAATAATTCAATTGCACAGCATGTATAAAACACGTCTTTTACAATTTGAAGAGCGACATACTTACATAAAGTCCTGATCTTCTTACCTTCTCACCAGTATTTCCACCTGCCACATTGATAACCATTGTTTTAAGTCACAGATACGAATAAATTTTGACTTTCAAGCTTGTATCGTTGGACTGTGATATGGAGATGGAAAAGGTGTTTTTTTTTGAGTTGGAGTCTCACTCTGTCGCCCAGCCTGGAGTGCAGTGGCCAGGAGGCCACTGCAGCCTCACTCTGTCGCCCAGCCTGGAGTACAGTGGCCGGGAGGCCACTGCAGCCTCGACCTGCTGGGCTCCGGCGATCCTTCCGCCTCAGCCTTCCAAGTAGCTGGAACTACAGGCGCGTGCTACCACATCCAGCTAATTTTTGATTTATTGTAGAGATGTGGTCTTGCCAAGTTGCGAGGCGGGTCTCGAGCCCTCAGGCTCAGACAATCCACT
>CAUYQG010119321.1:0-12049 GCA_963574415.1 Tarsius wallacei | reverse complement strand
GCCCCGCGCCCCCCCCCCCCCAACTCGCCATCAGGCCTCGGTGAACCGCAGAGAGGAGAGCTCTTCACCTGCTGCCCGGCGGGTGCCCCAAGTTTGGGAGGAGGTTATAGGACCATTTCTGTTCTCTGCCAGTCTCCTCTGGGTACTTGCCACTCCCATCCTAAAGAGCCCCTCTGGCCTGCAGCCTCGCAAGGGATAGGGCGACTTGGAAGGTAACTCTAGAATCGGCCCTCTTGGACCTGGCCAACTTTGCGCCAGCAGAGCCCTTGCTGGGTACTGGTAGTCGATTTCGGGTTGCCCGCGGGGCCTGGCGCGCCGGACTTTATCCTTTGGGCAACGTGCGTGGGGTCGGCGGGGCACCCCAGGGCGGCGGCACCCGGGCCTACGTCCGGGCCACCCGCCCACAGGTGGTTGCACCCCCGCCCTGCTCCAGCCAAGAGAGCTAGGCCCGTGCTGCTGTCCCCTGCAGGGAGTCCTGCTACCAATGAGTCTGAGTCTTCCTGGCCGAAGGGACCAGATCAGATCAAATCAAACCCACACATTAACCAGGCGCCCACTGTGCACCCGGCGCTGCGGCAGACGGTGCCTTCGGGAATCTTTGGGTGTGACTGAGGACACAGCTGCAATTGAGCTTTTAGATGAATGTTACAGATCATTCCGAGGACGCCAAGGGAAGAAATAACATACCTGGACTTTCAAAGAAAACTAGGCCTTCCCGAATGGGATAAATTCTTTGGACTTCATGAGAGAACCAGGAGCATGTAAAGGGTCTCAGATGGGAAAATCAGAGCCTGCCCGGCCTGGAGTTTAACGCTCCTCTGTGTAGGTTTAATTTTCAGACAGTTTCAATTTATGGCAGTTTTATTTTTGTGGTTCCTTTTGCTCTGCATAGGTTACAATTTTGTTATGAAAATACCCTTTTGGGGCCTTTTTATTTATGGAAAAGGAGCCAACATTCCGGTGCTTAGAGTTGTTGTCTTTAAAATAGCATTAAAATGTTACTGCTCCCTAAGAATGAGGCTCTCCAGCTCTTATTCAGCTGGGAGAGGAGGCCTGAAGAGCCAGGAGGAGGAGAGGAAAGCAGGCTGCCTCTGGAGTGGGCAGCTTTTGTTTGGAGAGGATGTGGCGTAGTTTGCATCTCAGATCAGGGAAAGAAATGCTATCCTTGGGAACTTTGACAGTGCTCCTTTGCCAGTGGTTTTCTCGTCTGTTCCCCGGAGATGATTCGTTTATAAAATGTATTGCTTCTGTCAGCTTCGTGCAGCAGACTTAAGTAGTGTGTGTGGTGAATAGACCCAAACAGGTACACAAATGAACAGGTTGGGACCCGGAGGCTGACTTATTGGGGGGAGGAGGGGGATGACACGACAACACAGCCTTCATGGAGTTTCTTTACTTTATAAAAGGCTACCTGACAAAAGGATTTACGCATCCCAGGTTTTCTTAGGATGGCAGATTTCTTGATGGCTTTAAGACGTGATTTAGTGAAGTCCAAGTTTTATTTATTCACACACGCATGTATATATGCATCATATCCAAAGGCAGATAAAAAGCAAATGCTGACTGTGTCACATGAGCTCTCAGGGAGGAAAGATGAAGAAAAATCACCACTGGGCACGGCTCATCGATTTAAAGATTTATTAGATATTAGAACTGCATCGCACAGACTCCTACACTAATCTCCCCAGATTGGAGTGTGTGCTCCTGTAATTAATTCTGAGTTACAAGGTTAGTGCCAGGCGGCCAGCTCCCCAATGAATTTGTAGCATTTGTGCTGTTTCCCAGAGCCACTTCACTGGGCTCACTTTCCATGCAGTCCTTCTTGGCATTTGGCTCCACTTGTCATTTATTCTCTTCTCTGTTCCTGGATTTTTACCACTTCCTGGGTTCTGGTGTTGCTTGCTGCTTGTGCAAGATAGGATTTGCCTTTGGCCGCCATACCCCTAAGCTGCCTTCCCCGTCACTATTCACTTCCACAGGCATCGGGGACATTGCCAGGACATTGGTTCCTTTGTAATTAAAACCCTCTGGTGGTGTTAGTCTCAAGAATTCCTTTGCTCAGCCTCCTAAAAGTGACTCTGTGCTGTCATAAACCTTTTTATTAGCCCTAGCCAGGACACTTGCGTTCTGAAGTTGCCTGCAACACAGTAACACCCTCAGTGTGACTGTGCTGTGGCACTTGGGTCTAGTCCACAGTTACTGGACCTCTCCAGGGGGCAAATCACTGTACTGGGGTCACAAAGGCAGTTGAGATATGGCCTGGAGGCTCTTGGGAAATGCAGATGGAAACACGTTTTTTAATTCTGAGTGATGCTAACTGATATGACAGGCACACCCAGACATGGTGCTAGGGATGGATGGAATGGGGGAATCGGGAGGACTTCTTGGAGATTTTGACACTTGAGATTATAGGATCTCAAATTCAGTGTCTGTTGGCAAAGCCATAGCTCAGTTATTATACATAATAAAGGGAGAAGCAGCTGTCATTGTCTCCTCTGACAAGGCCTAGAGCCCTCTTCTCTGGTGGTAGGTTGAGTCACCTAGTGCCCCTGGGTGTTCTTAATCTTTGCTATGGACAGTCAGTGGTTTCTCAATCTTTGGTAGAATATGGATAAAAATATGCTTTGGTTTAAGCATTTAAGCATCCATCTATAACATACAGCCTACAGTGGGCTTGCTGTACAGACCCAGCTTCCAGGTAAGTCCTTTGCTTGTCCTGCCAATCACCTGAGTGCCACCCTAGGCCACTCCTCTGCAGAAACTCTGGCCCTGCCTTGGACAGCACCTACCCCTCTGTAGCCCAGTGCTGCTCAGCCCAGCCCTCAGGTGTGGTCTGGTCAGAACAGGGCAGGACTCCAACCCTCTGCCTTGCCCCAGACACTATCCTTCTATTAATGCAGCTGAAGATCCCATTAGTGTGCTTGGCAGCGGCACCCACTGTTGACTCATATTAGCTCTCTGTTGACTAAATCCCTGGCATTGCTTTTGCTCGTGTGGCTGTGGCTCAGCCCCGCCTCCCATTGCCCTGTGTGCAGTCTCCCCACAGCTCTGTGTGGAAAGCTGTTAGGATGTGTGGCAGGCTGGCTAACTCGCCTGCCATGCTTTGGAGGGGACGGCTCACGGGCCAGTGTTGCATTTGGTGCTGTTGCTTTCCCTGCATGAGGAACTCGACATTGACTTGTGATCTAGTGCCGCCATGGCAGGTTTCAAAGTTCGAAGATCTACCTTTGTCGCATCTTAAGCCTGGCTATGCAGACTGGGCAACTTCAGCTCTCTGAGCATCTACTTCCTGATCTTTAAGATGGGCTTGTTGAGATGATTCAGTGATGGGAATGCTTTAATATGCCTCCATGAACAGCAGGGTGCTGAAAGGTTGCTAGTAGCTGATAATCTTATAAACCTCTCACTCCTCCACTTTAGATCCTTGAAAGGATTTGAAGAAGTTTCTAGTGGTGGACATTAAAAAAAAAAAAAGCCAGCCGGGCATGGTGGCTCAGCCTGTAATCCCGCGCTTTGGGAGGCTGAGGTGAGTGGATTGCCTAAGCCCGCGGGTTCGAGACCCGCCTGGGCAACTTGGCGAGACCTCATCTCTACAATAAATCAAAAAATTAGCTGGGTGTAGTGGCGCGTGTCTGTAGTTCCAGCTACTTGGAAGGCTGAGGCGGAAGGATCGCCTGAGCCCAGCAGATTGAGGCTGCAGTGGCCGGAAGTGGCCACTGCACTCCAGTCTGGGCGACAGAGTGAGACTCCAACTCAAAAAAAAAAAAAAAAGCCATACCAGGCAGGTTCATTATTGGTTGGCTCTTCTTTAGCGGAAATTGAATGTTGGATGTAGTATGAGAGGTGCTTTTTTTAAATGTTTCACTTTGGATGAGAAAAGAAACTCCCTCCCCAACCAAAAAAGCAAAACAAAACCCAAAAAAACAGAAAAATGCAGGTTCTTAGAATTTTAGGACTGAAACTTCTGATCTGGCAAAACAAGTAACACAACATAAAGGTCACATGCCTTATTTTGGAGTTGAAAAGGACCCTGGACAGCACATATCTCGCTCATTGTATAGATGGGAAACTGAGGTCTGTGGATATGAAGTGACTTCCCTTGAGTCGCTCAGTGAAAGTTGGAACAGGCTGGAGTGCAGTGGCACACTCATGGCCACCGCAGCCTCTACCTGCTGAGTTTAGGCGATCCTTCCGCCTTAGCTTTAGCCTTCCAAGTAGCTGGAACTACAGACACATACCACCACGCCTGTCTAGTTTTTGTGATTTATTGTAGACACAAGGTCTCACCAAGTTGCCCAGGCTTGTCTCGAACCCCTGGGCTCAGGCAATCCTCTCACCTCAGCCTCCCAAAGTGCTGGGATTACAGGCTGAGCCACCACGCCCGGCCTGCCTAGCTTTTGAAGGTGTAGAGCATAAGGTCGCAGTTGGAGGGAAGACTGACCCCTTGACCTAACACAGGATCATGGAAGGGAGTGAGTTATGTTCCTGGCTGTTGGAAATAGGACAGATTTTCCTAAACAATGAAAATTCAAATGATCTCTAACTTTAGTGTACCCAAAGTTCATCTGGGATTTTTTTTTTCCTGCAATTAAAATCCCCAGAGCCCGCCTCCAAAATTTCTGATTGAGCAGTTCAGGAAACTGGACCTTTAACAAGTAGTCCAGGTGATTCTGACATTTCCTCTGAAAAAACGCTGGCTCTAGAGCTGTGAGAATTGAGGCAGCTCCACCATGCCTTAAAACCTGCTGTGGGCAATTAGTAGACGGTGTGGCAGTCTTGGAGCTAGGGTTTGATCTGTGATTTTAGGGGGTCCATTTTTGCCAAAGTGGAGTGGAGGCTGGCTGGGTGGAGGGACTGGAGACCAGGGGCAGGTGGCAGAGCAGTTCACAGGTGGAGTCAAGTAAGTGTGGGAGGGAGGGGGAAGGGAAGGCTTGGAGGGCAGGGCTGTCTTCACCTTTGGTTGGGAAGAAATAAGGACACTCTAAGAGGTCTGAGAAGGCAACTTCTTATTTCTGCTCTCTCCTAAGACTCTGGCTGCCATGGGCTTCCTGCCTTATTATAAGGTCTGAGTTGCTTGCATTTTCTGCTCCTGCAGGGCAGGTGTTGGCTAAAGGTGGCCCTCTAGTGTTTACCCAATCTCACCCCCTCTCAGACCATGAACAAGACCATGGGAGCCTTGGATTATCTAGTGGGTCACGAGTTTGTGTTATTTTGGGGCACAGCCTTTCTTGGTTTTAAAAGGAGGATTGAAGTGAGGAACAAGAGAGGCAGATGATAGATATCCTTACAGAAGGCGTATGATGGTACAGGCAAGAGCTCTCATTCTGGTTCCACATTTGCTGAATTGTCAGTGTTAATTAGGGATGGGGGGGGTTGGTCTGCAGGTGATGGTGGGGTCTGCCCAGCCTCTCCAGTGCCAGTAACATGACCCTACACTGGTACAGGGATCTGAACAAATATTAACTTGCTAAGCACTTTCACGTGCATAATCTCATTGAATTCTGTCCCTAGTACACTGCAGTGGATGAAGGCACAGGTCTGTTTAGTTTTGAAATAGCAGAAGGTTGGTGGGGGTGGGGCCTTCCCTTAAATTCTTGCGTGGGGACTTAGAAAAAATTCAGCCCAGCAACCACAGAAATCCTCCGCCTACCATTTGTCCTCAAAACACGTGTTCTATCCCTGCCCACTGCCTGACTCCCTCTGGCCGGCTGAGGGTGGTCTTCTCTCACTGCCCCCTCTCCCTACCCGGTGCCTTTCTTCTACAGGAAACTGCACTCCTGTTTCTACCTCTACCCAAGGCTGCCTGCGGTTGGTTTTTCCAGGTTGGCATGTACTTCCCTCTCCCTGCTTTCATTTCATGTTTAGAACATGTTCATGGCTGATTGATTAGAAAATACAGAGAAGCAAGAGAAGCTAAAACTGCATCTACAGTTTCATCAGAGATAACCTGTGTTAGAACTGGGGCATGCATCCGTCTGCACTTTTTTCTTTTGTATGAGGCTGTAAAAATATGTATTTTTATTTTTTTAGAGACAGGGTCTTGCTCTGTTGCCCAGGCTAGAGGGCAGTGGTGTGATCATAGCTCACTGCCGCCTCAACCTCCTGGGCTCAGGCGATTCTTCTACCTTGGCCTCCCAAGTAGCTGGGACTAGAGCCACCATACCTGGCTTTGCTGTTGTTTGATTGATTTCTTTGTAGAGACAAGTTCTCACAGGCTGGCCTTGAACTCCTGGACTCAAGCAATCCTCTCTCCTAGGCCTTCCAAAGGGCTGAGATTACAGCCACTGCACCAGGCCTCAAAGTGTGTATTTAAAATGTTGAACTTATATGGCTTGATAAAGCCTCTCTTCCCGCCATTTCAGCACAGCTGCATAGGGACTGTAGACATGAGGTTGTGTCTCTTTAGGGTGAGGCTCTTGGCCCTCCTCACTTTACATTTCCAGAGCTTCTTAACTGGGTGGGGAGCACCCAGTGCTGGTTGGCCATCTGAGCTGTTTGCTGCCTACTTCCTCTTCCTGGGTGAGAACCAAGCTGCCTGATTCTCTGAGTCCCTCTCTTCCTAATAACCTTTTCTTACTGGCAGGTTAAAGGTCTTGTTGATGTGACCTCAGAGTCCCCTTGCATCTAGGATCACCTGCTATGGGATGACTACAACTCTCTCACCTGCCCAGGGATGCCTACGACTCTGCTCCCAACCCGAGCTGATCCTGCAGAGGGGAGCTCAAGCCTTGCAGCATCCCTGGTGTGCCCCTTCCCTCGCCCTTATCCTTCTAATCCCACTCCTTCTGTGGCATGCGTGGCTTCTCTCTAGAGCTGGATTTATTTTACTAGTTCCACTTGATTTCAATTTCCGATTTATTTTAAATTGTTTTCCAAAATGTTTTTTTCCCCCTACTGCACATTTTCCTTAGTCAGCAAAGTCTTACTGAGCCCATACACTGCATTAAGCAAGGGAGTATTATGGTGAGGGAGAGAGAAGGTAGTTTCTTGAACTCCCAGCCTAGAAGAGCAGACAGAGCAACTACATATGCATAACCCAACACGAGGTAGTGCCGGGCGTGAGCAGTTAAACTGTGGACTGGAGTTGGAGAAGGTTTGATGTTCGAAGTGACGTTGGAGTTGTTCTAAAGGATGCATAGGAGTTTGGCTGTTAAGAGTTATTTGGAAGGTGTCTGGGCAGGGAAATAGCAGACGCAAACACATGGGGCATGGGGGCCAGAAAGCCCCACTCAGTGCTAGGTTCCTTGGGGTGGAGGAGGAATATGAGCTCTGGCTATGTCCCTGGGTCTTTTTTAAAAAAAACTTTTGAAAGTTATTTCTTCTTCTTCCTTCTTTCTTCTTCTTCCTTCTTTCTTCTTCTTCCTTCCCCTCCTCCTCCTCCTCCCTTCTTCCTTCTTCCTTCTTCTTCCTTCTTTCTTCTTCTCCTCCTCCCCTCCCTCTCCCCTTCCCGTCCTCCCTCCTCCCTCATTCTTCCTCCTCCTCCTTTTCCTCCTCCTCCTTCTTTTAATAGCTTTGGGGGTACAAACAGTTTTTGGTTACGTGCATGCATTGCATATTGGCGAAGAAGTCTGAGCTTTAAGTATACCCACCACTCCTCCCCGTGCACATTATACCTGATAGGTGATAGATCATTCCTTTACTCCTTCCCACCCTCCCCCTTCTGAGTCTCCAGTGTTCACTTATACCCTTCTCTATGCCTTTGCAGGACCTTAGTTTAGTTTCCACTTATAAGTGAGACCATGCGGTGTTTGGTTTTCTTTTCCTGAGTTAGTTCACTTAGGATGATGTTCTCCAATTCCATCCAAGTTGCTGGAAAGACAATATTTCATTCTTTTTTATGGCTGAATATTATTCTGTGGTATATACCATATTTTCATTATCCACTGATCAGTTGATGGGCATTTAGGTTGATTCCATGTCTTTGCAATTGTGAATTGTGCTACAATGAACATCTGAGTGCGGGTATCTTTTTTGTGTAATGACCTCTGTTCCTTTGTTTACTGGATCTTAAAGGAGTGAATCAGGACCCTTTGAAGTTCAGATGAGTGCCATGAGCTAATCATAAAGGCCAATTTGCATGACTGTCTTGTTGAATCCTTACAAAAACTGTTGGTGGTTACTGTTGTTATCCCTGATTTGTAGAAGCGAGAATTAGGGCTTAGCAGACTGGTTGAGAAACTTGCCCAAGGTCACATAGCTAGTAGAGGTAGACTTGGACAGTCTGACTGGAGATTTGTGGTCTGAAAAGGTCTCTGACAGCATGGCTGGGCATGGGTATGTGGGCCTGAGCCTACCCCAGAGGTTCTGAGGTAGATGGAGACCCCTGAGCCAGAAAGCTTTCTTCCTTTGCAGACCACTGGGGATTTCCAGAGATCTGATAAATATCTTTAGTCAGACTGTTTGACTGTAGTTTCACCCTGGTGCATTTTGGGTTGATGGCCATAATTCTTCAACACATAGGTCAGAAGTAGTTTACGTTTCAAAAAGCACCTAATAGAACAACATTAAAATTATCTCAAAAAATTTTGTTTACATATTCCCATTCTGCTCCTTAGCAACTGGTTGGTTTTACTTTGTTCCTTTCAATCTTTGTGCTTTTGTATACATGTTTATAAACATGGTGTATATCCTTTAAAAAAATTTTTTTTTCTTCCCTGTCCAAGCTTCCTGACAGGCTTCTCACTAGTTCGGTGCCCACTTTTATGCTTATTTTGGAATAATTAAATTCAGCTCTCGTTCTCTGTGTGTTTACTTAAATTCAACTCTTGTTCTCTCTGTGTGTGTGGTGTGTCTTGCGTGAGTAATACCTGTTTCTATCTGTCTCTCAGGGTTGGTGGTTGCTATGCAAAGCACCTGCTCTCTTACCTGTAGGCAACCCTTACCTCCCAGGCTCACAGAATCTGTGTTGCTTCCCTTAATTGCCACCGCCTGGGAAGGTGTGCATTATCCTCCCCTTTGCAGATGGTCTCTGAGAGCAGATGGCCTCGGGCTACTCGGCTAGTGATTGTGGTACAGCCAGATTGAATTTAGGTTTCCTGACTCATTTTCCAGTGCTCTTCCCCCCAGCCCATGCTGTGCACACCTAGTCTTCCTGTGTTAAATATGTGTTCCCTTAGAACTCCCAGGGAAGGTCAGAATGTCATGCAATAAAACCCCCTGTCTCTCCTGAGCCACTTTGCATTTCAGCATCTGTGGCATTTGGATTCCGTCTACCATTTCTCAGCAATTTTTGCAGATTCTTTCCCCCAAAGTCATGGCTGACTGAGTGCCCAGAATTTCCTTCTTGAAGCTTAGAACTGGAAGATGATATTCCAAGGGTCCTGTCCCACGCATGGGATCATCTGGTGCTTCCTTGTTACCCAGCATCGAGCCAAGTCCCAGAGGTGGAATTGTCTACACCACAGGCCTAGCTGTGAGGATGCCAACTGCCTGGTTTGCAGGTGCCTGCAGAGTTGACATCCCTCAGCTCTGTGGTGTCTTTTCCATGCTTGTCTTGTGATTTGAATGTTGTCTGTATTATGACATCCGCTCAGGTGAGTTGAGATGGGCCTGGTGGGGCTTCTCCCTTGTTCTATCTGCTCACTTGCTCAGCAACACCTACCCTGAATTCTGAATTTTTTCAGAAATTGTGGTATAATGTAAGAAACATAAGATTTACCATTTTTAAGTGTGCGGTTCAGTCACACATTGTTTTGTAACAGTCACCACCATCCATCTCCAGAATGTTTTCATCTTTCCAAACTGAAACTCTGTCTCCATTAAACACTAACTCCTTGTTTTCCCTCCCTGCGGCCACTGGCATCCACCATTCCACTTTTTTTTTTTTTTTGTCTTTATGAATTTTTTTGAGACAGTGTTTCATTCTGTCACGGAGGCTGGAGTGCAGTGACACAATCATGGCTCACTGCAGCCTCGAATTACTGGACTCAAGTGATCCTCCTGCCTCAGCCTCCCTAGTAGCTGGGACTATAGGTGCATGCCACCACATCCTGCTAATTTTTCTTTTTCTTTTGGAGAGACGGGGATCTCGCTTTGTTACCCAGACTGGTCTCGAACTCCTGGACTCAAACGATCCTCCCACGTCAGCCTCCCAGAGTGCTGGGATTACAGGCATGAGCTACTATACCCAGATTGTCTGTGTGAATTTGACACCTCTAGGTACCCATCTAAGTGGAATCCTACACTGCTGCTCTCAGTATTTGCTTGTTTGGCTTATTTTACTTAGTGTAATGTCCTCAAGGTTCATCCATGTTGTAGCAGGTGCCAGAACTTCATTCCTTTTTAATGCTGAATAACGATCCCTTTAAGTGTATGCCATGTACTGTTTATCCATTCATTCACGGATTGATTTTTATGCAGGGCTGGACCTTCTTAACTCAGCCGTGCCCATTCATTTGTGGCACTGCCACCAGAGACTTGGATGTCCCCAGCTCTCACCTCGTGCTTTTATTCTTGGAATTTTGGCACCTCTTCTCTGGGACTTTTCTGCTTTGTGCATCCTCCGAGGCTGTCTGGGCTTAGTTTGGGGGTGTGTGGCAGACAAGTTTCTTTCTCCCCCTTACATTTTTGTCTGAGTTGCTCAGTGTTGGCAAGCCCTCTGTCCAGCACATTCTTTAGATTTTTAAATGATGAACTATAAATACAAAAGACTCTCTATAACGTGAATAGTTTAAAGAAAAATAATACAATGAACATCCTTGTAGCCACCGCCCAGCTTAAGAACAAAGACCATCACCAATGCTGTTAAAGCCCCCAAATGCTTCTCCCCAATTACATTCCCTTCCCTCCCTCCTAAAGTTTGTCTTTTATCCCTTCCTTTTCATGTAGGTTTTCTACATATGTATGTTTCCCTAAAAGATATCTTACTAGCTTTGCATGTCTGTAAACTTTATACAAATGGATTTTTCTTTCAGTATTGTGTCTGTGAGATTCATCGACGTCAATGAGATAACTATAGTTCTTATTGCTCTGTGGTTATCTCATTGCATGAATATACCAGAATGTATTTATCCTTTGTCTGAGGGCTTTGGGATGTTTTTAATTTGGAGCTACTAAGAAAAATACTGCTTTGAACCTTCTGGAATTGGTCTGGTGTACATGTGTGAGCCAGCGTCTCTTCTGGGTATGTACCTGGGAGGAAGAGTGGGTAGGGCCTTTTAAGGTCATGCAAAATGGTTTTCCAGAGTCCCAGCAGTATATAAAAGCTCGCCTAATCCAATCTTCTCCAATACTTCGCCTTGTGCTTATTTGATTTTACCAGGCTAGTGGGAGTTAGTGGGGACCCTATGGTCTTCACTGTTCCCCAGTTGAGTCTCTTTCATGTTTTTGTTTTTTAGAGTCAAAGTCTCACTCTGTTACCCAGACTGGTGTGCAGTGGCACAATCACAGTTCACCACAGCCTTGACTTCCTGGGCTCAGGCAATCCTTCCACCTCAGCTTTCTGAGCAACTGGGACTATAGGCATGCACCACCACACCTGGCTAATTTTTGACTTTTGTAAAGATGAGGTCTTGTATGTTGCCCAGGCTGGTCTCGAACCCCTGGGCTCAAGCAATCCTTCTACCTCAGCCTCCCAAAGTGCTAGGTCACAGGCATGAGCCACTGCGCCTGGCTGTAGTCTTCCTGGAATGCTTTGTTTTATGATTTTTGCCTGATTTTAGCTGTAGAGTTGTATTTTTCTCATTGTATTCAGTTTATCTGCTCCTGGTCTTTATGAGGTTGCCTCCCATCACCTTCCTCTTCTGAGATAATATCAGTGGGACAGGAGAGAACAACATAAGCCCTCAAATTGATGTGCTTCCCTTGCAGGCCTTTCCTCACTAAGTAGGAACTAATCTTTTTTTTTTTTTTTTGAGTTGGAGTCTCACTCCATCGCCCAGACTGGAGTACAGTGGCACGTTCCTGGCCATGCAGCCTCGACCTGCTGGGCTCCGGCGATCCTTCCGTCTCAGCCTTCCAAGTAGCTGGAACTATAGGTGCGCGCTACCACACCTGGCTAATTTTTTTTTGATTTTTTTATTGTAGAGATGAGGTCTCACCAAGTTGCCTA
>CAUYQG010119320.1:0-14463 GCA_963574415.1 Tarsius wallacei | reverse complement strand
CTTCCGCTTCAGCCTTCCAAGTAGCTGGAACTACAGGCACGCGCTACCACGCCCGGCTAATTTTTTGATTTATTGTAGAGATAAGGTCTCACCAAGTTGCCCAGGCGGGTCTCGAACCCGCGGGCTCAGGCAATCCACTCACCTCAGCCTCCCAAGGCGCGGGATTACAGGCTGAGCCACCGAGCCCGGCTGTATCACTTCTTAACAGATTTTGCATCTTGTTTTTTTAATTGTCTTGTTTCATGTGCTAGAATGTAAATTCCATGGGGGACAGGGATTTTGACTGACTTGTGTACTACTACTGTTTTGTCAGTGCCTAAAAACGTGCCTGGCACATAGTCTGTGCTCAATAAATATGTGAATAAAATGGGAAAGTATTTTGAAGAGAACATGATCAGATTTTTATGCCAAAGGTATAGCATAAACTTCTTGAAAGTGGATCTTATGTTCTCATTCTTTCAAATGGCTTAACTATTTAAATGTAGTGAAAATCAGTTGCTCTTTGGTGTCTATAATATTTTTGGTTTCCTAAAACTAGGAAACTGATTTGAGCTATTTCAGGGTAAAAGAAAATTATTCTCAAAACATCAGCATTGTATATGTTGTCTTGGGAGATTGGTTAAGATCAAATTAAGTATTATTACTGGAAAAAAATTTTAAAAATAAGATATGTATAGATTTCCATTTCTTTTTTCTCTCTCACTTTACTGATAAGTAGTATGGACCAGGTGTGGTGTGGTGGCTCACACCTGTAATGTCAGCACTTTGGGAGGCAGAGGTGGGAGGATCACTTGAGCCCGGAGTTTAAGACCAGCCTGGGCAATATAGTAAGACCCCATCTTAAAAAAAATAAATTAGCCAGGTGTGTGGTACGTGCCTGTGCTCCCACCTACTTGGGAGGCTAAGCCAGGAGGATTACTTGAGCCCATGAATTGGAGGCTGTGGTGAACTACGATCATACCACTGTACTAAAGCCTGGGAAGCAGAGTGAGACTCTGACTTGAAAAAAAAAAAAAAAAGTAACCGGGCTCGGTGGCTCAGCCTGTAATCCCGCTATTTGGGAGGCCAAGGTGAGTGAATTGCCTGAGCCCGCGGGTTCGAGACCCACCTGGGCAACTTGGTGAGACCTCATCTCTACAATAAATTAAAAAAAAATTAGCTGGGTGTGGTAGCGCATGCCTGTAGTTCCAGCTACTTGGAAGGCTGAGGTGGAAGGATTGCCGGAGCCAGCCGGGGGCATGCCACTGCTCTCTAGTCTGGGCAACAGAGTGAGACTCCAACTCAAAAAAAAAAAAAATAAGGGTACTATGGGCTTTCAGGACTGGTAAGATCTTTTCTATATTAATTCTCTTTTGTAAATACTTTTTATTATGGTATATGATTTTATATTTTAACCATAAAAACTTAATTCTGGTAATTAATTTGACTCTTATAATACATACTTAAAGCTCAAGAGGATCCTCCCAAACTCTTGATTGGATCTTCTAATCTCATTGGGATATAACATTAAATCTGAGGGTGTTCTGAGAATAAAATACCTTTAAATTGCATTTTCTTACTTTGCAAAAAAAAGTATAGATTGCTAACTGATTACTTCAGAAAATAAATGAGGTTTTAAATTACTTGAAAGTGGATTTGATCTATGACTTTTTCCCCCTTAATGTAGGTCCCTATACTTTTGTTCAGCAACATCTCATGATTGGCACAGATCCTCGAACGATTCTTAAAGACTTGCTACCGGAAACAATTCCTCCACCTGAATTGGATGATATGACACTGTGGCAGATTGTTATTAATATCCTTTCAGAACCACCAAAAAGGAAAAAAAGAAAAGATATTAATACAATTGAAGATGCTGTGAAATTACTGCAAGAGTGCAAAAAAATTATAGTTCTAACTGGAGCTGGGGTATGTAAGATGTATAAAACACTAGTAAAAGGGGGAGGTGGTATATTTTCTTATGCTTTTTCTAAACCAGAAACATTTTTCTGGTTTAGAATAATCTATCCTTACATTTTAACGGGTGTTTGGAAACTGCCAAAAGCTGAATGTAGCAGCAGTTACTAAGTTAGTTCAAATTTTTAAAAACTTCTCCAACAGTTTTAAAAGATATTTGCTTCTTCCTTTTTATAGCACAGTGGGTAAGTGGAGTTAAGGCAAGATTTTTACTTATATTATATCACAGCTCCTAAAGGAGATACAGGGAATCATAATTCTGCTCTTGTTATGTCAGAGTCCGATGGATTTTTTTTTTCTTAATGGGGGAATTCAGGAATATAATTGGTATTCACAAGTGAAGAACTTAGTGTTGGGAAGGTCATAGATTCCTACCTTCCCTCCATTTGAAATTAAGATAATATGATTGTGGTGATTTGACATTTTGCAGTTAATTTACCTTACGGTTGAAGTTAATTAGTTACCCAAGGCTATTGCATAGCATATGTTGAATACAGAGTATATCACATGTTAGCAACCAGAGCAGTTCTGGAGTAACATTCAGTCCTGCTTTCTGCCATTTGAGTTGTGGAAAGGGATGTTATGTAATCTTTTTTTTTTTGTTTGTTTGAGTTGGAATCTTACTCTTGTCACCCAGGCTGGAGGTCAGCGGCACGCTTACGGCCACCGCAGACTCTACCTGTTGGACTTAGGCGATCCTTCCGCCTCAGCCTTCCAAGTAGCTGAAACTACAGACGCATGCCACCACGTCCGGCTGGTTTTTATGAGTTATTGTAGAGACAAGGTCTCACCAAGTTGCCCAGGCTGATCTTGAACCCGCAGGCTCAGGCAGTCCTCTCACCTTGGCCTCCCAAAGTGCAGGGATTATAGGCATGAGCCACCACGCCCAGCCTGTTATGTTATCTTAATGATCATCTAGAATAGTTATGTTTTACCTACAGATGTGATTTAGACAAGTTTGTTTTATTCTGAGGTCAAATATGAGTCAACTCTGATAAAATTATGAAACAAAAGAATAACTTCAAGTCCCTATTTGAAATGTCAGAGTTTATAGAAAAGTAAAGTGATTACATCTGTTCTTTAAAAGAATTAAGAATTGAAATATATAACATTTTTAATGGAAATATAGAAATTTAGTATTCTTGAGACAGAACCCTGACCGTGTGTTTCTTTGGAAATACCTGTTTGTAGTAGAAATTCTCGCTTCCTTCCTTCCTTCCTTCTTCCCCTTTCCTTTCTTTCCTTTCTTTTTTTCATGTTGCCCAGACTGGACTCGAACTCCTTGCCGCAAGCAGTCCTGCTCTGCTTCCCAAAGTGCTGGGACTACAGATGTAGCCATCATCACCCACCTCCTGCTTTCTAGTTAAAATAATTAGTTGAAGTGGTTTATTCTCTTCTCAATCAAATTGCAGTTGCTTTAATTTGTTGGTTAAATGCTTGAAGGTTTAAAATTACCCAACTTGAAGTTCCTTATCTAGGCCGGGCACAGTGGCTCGCACCTGTAATCCTAGCACTTTGGGAGGCGGAGGTGAGAGGATTGCCTGAGCCCAGGGGTTAGAAACCAACCTGGGGAACTTGGCAAGACCTGTCTCTACAATAAATTTTTTTAACAAAATTAGCTGGGTTTGGTGGAGTGTGCTTGTGGTTGCACCTACTTACTTGGAAGGCTGAGGTGAATTGCCTGAGCCCAGCAGGCCAAGGCTGCGCCAACTGGTGCCACTGTACCTCCAGCCTGGGTGACAGAATGAGACTCCAACTCAAAAAAAAATTTTTTTTTTCTTATCTGCATTAAAAATGGAATATATGGGCCAGACACTGGCTCATGCCTGTAATCCCAGTGTTTTTGGGAGGCTGAGACGAGAGGATTGCTTGAGTTCAGGAGTTCAAGACCAGCCCAGACAATTGTGGCTTGCACCTATAGTCCTAGCTATTTGGGATGCTGAGGTTCCTGGAGCCCAGGAATTCAAGACTGGTGAGCCATGATTGTGTCACTGTACTATAGCCTAGGTGACAGAATGAGACCCTGATTAAAAAAAAAAAGGAATATGCGGTGGATTTAGTTATACTCATTTTTATTTATTTTATTTTTTTGTTTATACTCATGTGGGTGTTTTTATTTCTGTTCCTCAAAATAAGTTTCAGAAGAAGTTTCAGACTAAAATATTCTTTCTCAACTCTTCCTTAATTGTATGGTAAGAGATATAGTTATTATAAAAGTAGAATATTTAATTGTACAAATTATGCCATGCATATTTCAGGTATCTGTTTCATGTGGAATACCTGACTTCAGGTCGAGAGATGGTATTTATGCTCGCCTTGCAGTGGACTTCCCAGATCTTCCAGATCCTCAAGCGATGTTTGATATTGAATATTTCAGAAAGGATCCAAGACCATTCTTCAAGTTTGCAAAGGTACTACAAACTCTTCTAGTTGTCTTTTTGGCTTCATCTCATGAAAAAGTATTTTGTTCATTTATAGACTTCTTAAACTTATTCATTGTCTAGTAAAGTGGGCACTACTACTATGGTGAAGTAAGGTCACTCATTACAGTAAGAATTCCCTTACTCCCAGAGAAGGACTGTCATCTGATTTCATTTATTTTAGGAATGAGCTTATTTTCAGAGAAGAGATGGTTTCATATTTTTAAAGTTTGCACATCATTTGTAGTCTTTATTTTGCCTGGGCTTTTTTTTTTTTTTTTTGAGGTTTGTAGTCCATATAAAGGTAATACAACTTTTGATTGTTAATTTTTTTTTTTCACTATTTCACCCAGACTGGAGTGCAGTGGCCGCTCCCGGCCACCGCAGCCTCGACCTGCTGGGCTCTGGTGATCCTTCCGCCTCAGCCTTCCAAGTAACTGGAACTACAGGCGCGCGCTACCACACCCGGCTAATTTTTTGATTTACTGTAGAAATGAGGTCTCACCAAGTTGCCCAGGCGGGTTCCGAACCCGCGGGCTCAGGCAATTCACTCACCTCAGCCTCCCAAGGCGTGGGATTACAGGCTGAGCCACCGAGCCCGGCTGACTTTTAATATTTTTTATGTGTCACAAAGGGTATAACATCTGCTTTGGTGTTTTGTAGTAGTCACGTTATAACACATGAGGATGTGCCTGAAAAATCACTTGTGAATAGAGATACAGCAGATTCTTAGGTTGCATTTTTGTCAGTAGATTTCAGAGGAGCCTTATGTTGGTCTTGAGTTGCACTGTCCACTTCAGAAGCGACTGGCTACGTGTGGCTGTTAAGCACTTGAAGTGTACTGAGGATGTGCCGTAAGTGTGGAAGACCAGATTTTAGAGATCAAGGAGGGAAAAATATAAAATATCTCATTAATTCTATTAAAGATTAACAAATATTAATTGTATATGGAAGTAGTACTTTGGATTAGGGGTTTAAAATATTTTGAGGTTTTCACTTTTTTGACATAATTACTAGAAAATTTAAAATTAGCATGCATGATTCACATTATATCGATTGTGCAACTGTTCTGGGGTATAAAGTTTAACAGTGCATTATACCATACCCAGGAGACTTTAGTCATTAGAAAACTTATGACTTTTTTTTTTTTTTTTTAGTTTAGTCTTATGGGAAGAAGTAAAATTGTTATTTTTAAATGTGAAAGTATATTTGGAAGGGTCTTTTGTGACTTTTTTGTCCCCTTGGTCTTTAGAACTGGTGACTAGTGAATCTTCAAATGAATCTAAGATATTAAATTAATGAGCCTACATTTTAATTAAGGAGTTACTTCATCTACTTTCAATCCATTTGCTATATTTCATGACTATAGGAGCAGGTCTGCTAATTCAGAATCAGTTGTGCCATTTAAATTGGTAACTGTCTTTACAGAAACATAATTTTTGTTTCGTCCAGGTGTGTAGTATATTAAATGAGCTTTAGAGTAAAAAGGGAAAATTATATTAAAATTCTTGAAATGATTTAATTACTAAGTTGAAAACTAGATTTGAAAAGTTTTCAGGCTATTAAGAGAATTTTGTTATGTAGTAGCAATTAACTTGAAACTTAAAAAGTTTTGAACTTTTTATGTATCAGCAATAATGATGCTCATGTGTAGCTAGCCTTTAGAACAGACATCTATCTGGTCCATACCTGGATTGAATAAATAATGTAAAGCTACTGTTTTTTGTTTGGTTTTTTCTTTTGTTAGTTACAAAATTTTGAATTAGTATAGATTTACTGTTTTAACTTATTAGTTCCAATGGTACTACTGCATGGGCTTGAAGATCAAATGAAGTATCTACTTAGTTATAGGTTTCTTGAATTAGACCTAGGATACTGGCTTTATAATAGCTCTATTTATCAGATATTGACACTTTTTTTTTAAATTTACTTTTTTTTTGAGTCGGAGTCTCAGCCACTGCAGCTTTTGACTTGCTGGGCTCAGGTGATCCTTCCACCTCAGCCTTTCAAGTAGCTGGAACAACAAGCCCGCACCACCATGCCCAGCTAATTTTTTGACATATTGTAGAAAGGAGGTCTTGCCAAGTTGCCCAGGCTGGTCTCAAAGCCCTGGGCTCAGGCAGTCCTCTCAACCTCCACTTCCCAAAGTGCTGGGATTATAGGCATGAGCCAATGTGCCCATCTGACACTTTTAAAAGACCAGCAAGTAGCAAGAAATTACTTTGGTTTCATACCTGATTATAGAAACTTGACTCACTGGTGCATTTATATAATAATGCTTACTGGCTGCAAATTCTACTTTGAGGAAAAACATGTTGCCAACACTAATATTTTGTCAGCTTTTTTCACTAACCTAATGAAGCTCTTATTTAAGTGGATACTATTTTGCCTAATAGTTGTAATAAGGTGCAATTAAATAGCTAAAATTTAGAGTTCTACACTTTTGGTAGCAAATTTTTATGTATTTCTTTAAATGCACTTGGTAATAGTGTGGCAAGTGAGAATAGAAATAGCAAGATAAGGATTGCAATCTTAGCTGTCTTATGTATAAACTAGGTATGCATTTTTAGTCATGTAAGAATCTGTAGGAGCAATTCATAATTACCCTCAAAAAGACAAATCCTAAGAATTTTAAGAATTCATTTTATAGAAATCTAGACAGTGTATAAGAGAAATTAAAATGTGTGAATTATAATACAAATGACACATTGTTGGTGTGTTACAGGTTATGTTTTTTGTTTTGTTGGAGTAGGGCTCTCTCACCCAGGCTGGAGTGCAGTGGCACATTCATGGCTCACTGCAGCCTTGACCTCCTGGGCTCACACGATTTTTCTGCCTCCGTCTCCTGAGTAGATGGGACCATAGACTCACACCATCATGTTTGGCTAATTTTTTTGATTTTTTTTGTAAGGATGGGGTCTTGCTATTGCCCAGGCTGGTCTTGAACTCCTGGTCTCAAGCAATCCTCTCACCTCAGCGTCCCAAAGTGCTGAGGCATGAGCCCTTATGCCTGGCCAGTGTGTTGCAGTGGTTCTTTTTTTTTTTTTCATTGTTAGTATGTATTTTATTTTTTCTTTAATTTTATATTTTAAAGATGTGGGGTACAATTCAGGGTTAGGTATGCAATTGTTCATTATACCAGGTACCCTGGTTGAAGTGTGCTCTCCTCCCCTGGCAGTTTCCCACTACTGCCGGTCCTGCCCCCTGTTACAGTGGTTCTTAACCACTATGTACAGGTTTATAATACTTGGAAGGAGAAAAGGTTGCGAGGGGTGTGGTCAGCGTTTTTCACTTGTCTATAAAATTTAAAAATATGCATTTTTGGCCAGGCTCGGTGGCTCAGCCTGTAATCCCGTGCTTTGGGAGGCCGAGGTGAGTGGATTGCTTGAGCCCGCGGGTTCGAGACCTGCCTGGGCAACTTGACGAGACCTCATCTCTACAATAAATGAAAAAACTAGCCGGGCATGGTAGCACGTGCCTGTAGTTCTAGCTACTTGGAAGGCTGAGGTGGAAGGATCGTTGGTCAAGGCTGCAGTGGCTGGAAGCGTGCCACTGCACTCCAGTTTGGGTGACAGAGTGAGACTCCAACTCAAAAAAAAAAATGCATTTTTGTAAATTAATAAACTGAAAGAAATTAAATTCAGTCCACCTATAAAGTACAGCTTCTATCAGTTCGTATAAATTTGACTTTGCTTGATTTCTAAGTTTTCATTTACTGTAAGCACTAAATAAACCTTTATAATTGTTGCTCATATATAATTCTTTGTCTTTTTAATTTTTACATTAGGAACTGACTAAAATGAAAGCTTCTAGTTGCCCAAGTAGTATTTAAAAGTAGTAGGTAGGAGAGATGATATGAATTAATTTGAATCTAAATGTTAATAACTAGGAAGAAGCTTAAGGAGAAATAAGTAAGGACAAAGAATGCAGGATAGTATCCAAAACTGGAGGATGGGAAGGGATTGTAAATATTGTCATCATATTTTACTAAATTTCTAAATGGTTCAAAAATTATTCTCAAAATAATCTAAACTTTTGAGTTGTTTTACTAGGTAGAAACTATGGCTTGTGATTTTTGCTAATTATGAGAAAAGTTTAAAATGAAGCCAGGGAAAGAGGAATACTGGTGAAGTTTAGGCATTTCAGAAGGAAAGAGAGCGTTTCTGTACCATATGTTATGCCATTGATTGTATATAATTACTGAGAAAAAACTTAGATTTCCTTTAGACTGGAAATTCCAAGTAATGGAGAGGTGTGTTAAAGAAGTTACTGGACTGTTAGAGTGGTTTCTTTAAGTTGGCACTATTGATGTTTTGGGCTAGATATTTCTTTTCTGTGGGAAGCTTTTCTATGCTTTCAAGATGTTTAGAGCATCCCTAGCCTTCACCCACTAAGTACTTTTAGTGCCCTACCCTCAGTCCTGACCATCAAAAATATCCTCAGACGTGGCTGAATGTCCCTTTGAAAAATTGATCACTTAGCACCAGTGTATTACAGTATGCCTAGCTATGGTACCACTCTGGATTTGTTTGTATAAGAAGAACGGTTAAGGGTGGTTTTACAACTATATAGCCATGTTCTAAACCATGTTCTTATCCTTTTGCATAATAAGGACTTAAATAAGTAGTAATTTGTTGTTGTGGTTATCAGAAGCCTGAAATAATTCATTAATTGAGGATACAAATAAGTGGTGCTGGTGCGGTTTATTCACACCTGTAATCCCAGCACTCTGGAAGGCAGATGCGAGAGGATTGATTGCCTGAGCCCAGGAATTGTAGACCAGCCTGGGTAACTTGTTGAGACCTCGTTTCTACAATAAATCAGAAAATTAGCCGAACGTGGTGGCACACGCCTATAGTTCAGCTATTTGGAAGACTGAGGTGAAAGGATTGCCTGAGCACAGCAGGTGAGTGTACTACTCTGCACTTCAGCCTGGGTGACAGGGTGAGACTTTGACTCAAAAAAATTAATGATGTATTTAAAGTGAATGAAGGTGAAACTGAATGTGTAAAGTAATTTATTATTTATTTATTTATTTATTTGAGTTGGAGTCTCACTCTGTCGCCCAGACTGGAGTGCAGTGGCATGTTCCCGGCCCCTGCAGCCTGGACCTGCTGGACTCTGGCGATCCTTCTGCCTCAGCCTTCCAAGTAGCCGAACTACAGGCATGCGCTACCACGGCCGGCTAAGTTTTGATTTATTGTAGAGACGAAGTCTTGCCAAGTTGCCTGGGTGGGTCTTGAACATGTGGACTCAGGCAGTCCACTCGCCTTGGCCTCCCAAAGTGCTGGGATTACAGAGAGCCACTGAGCTCTCATTGAGTAATTTATTTTAAAGAACTGTATCAAAGAGTTAGTTGCTATCTTGTACTGAATTCAGTGATAGTTCTCTCCTTAAAGTGATTAAAATCCAAGAAAGGTAGAGGGAGAAATATGAACTGAATAGGAGCATAATTCCAAAAATGTACCTTTATAGTAAAAAAATTATTATTTTATTGATAATGTACAAGCATACCAGATTATGTAGCTATAAAGAGTTTTAGAATGGGGGGGATCCAAAAAATCAATTTATTTATAAAAAATTTTGTATTTATTCTTACATGTTTAAACTTCAATTACTTTCAGAGTACTCTCAGTTTGATGCAATACACCTATCGAGACACTTTTTCCACTACTCAAAACATATTTTTTTAATGTAACATTGCAAAAATCAACTTACTGAATAAAGCAAAAATTTAAAACATATGGTGTTTTATGTATATATATGTAATTTATAAACTTGTTAAAATGTATGTTGATTGATTAGAATAATTCTTTTCAAAGAGTTGGCTGACTATATGTAAAGGGGCTCGTTCAAAGAGACTAAAATACTGGGGGAAAAAACGTTACTAAATAATAATTTTCAACTGGTAAAGCTTTTGATTTGACTGGAAAATAAGTTGAGTGAATTATTTGTTTTTAAAAAGAGATAGAACTGTGTTAGGTCACTCTCCCCGTGGGGCCACCAGAATGTTAAGTAAGGCCTGTAGGGGGTGTTGGTGTCTGTTGTGTGATCTGGTGCTGCCTAGAAGATACAAAGAATTGCACAGAAGTTAGATTAGAAAATACAGTTTATTTAAAAAGTAAATTAGAGAGAGAGGAGAGAGAAAGAAAGAGGAGATTCATCTCCCCAAGGTAGGGAAGGAAGCCAAAGCCAGGAAGCATGGCGACAGCCATAGCTCAAAGAGCACATAGCCACACCAGAGTCTAGTAAGGCAGTGGCTTCAAAACAGTTTTAATTGATCAATTTCCATGACTTTTAGTGCTTCTGCTGTTTTTTGTTTCACCTCTTCCATATCAGCAAAATGTTTCTCTTTGAAGACTTTTTTCATCTGGGAAAACAAACAACAAAAAAAGTAGCTTGGTGCAAGATCCAGTGAATAGGGAGGATGGGGCATGGGGCTCATGCTGTTTTTGGTCAAAAACAGCATGGATGGTGTGGGCAAGTACATTGTCATGGTGGAACCAGTGACTAGTCTGCCATAACTCAGGATGTTTTTTCCTCTGTGATGCAACCTCTCAAAATTTCCAGATTAAAAACATTGGTTGACTGTTTGAAGCAGAGGAACAAATTTCGAGTGTACTACAAGGGACCTGTCCTTCAAAAGATAATTCCGGATTTTTTTTTTTGTCTCTCCCTTGTAAGCTCATTATTTAAAAAAGAAGTCCCAGTGCAGTGGGTCATGCCTGTAATCCCAGCACTTTGATAGGCTGAGGCGGGAGGATCACTTGAGACCAGAAGTTCAAGACCAGTCAGAGCAATATAGTGAGACCTCACCTCTACAAAAAATATGAAATATTAGCCAGGCATGGTGCCGTGTGCCTCTAATCCCAGCTACTTGGGAGACTGAGGCAAAAGAATCACCTGAGCCCAGGAGGTTGAGGCTGTGGTAAACTTTGAATGTGCCACTGCACTCCAGTCAAGACAACGGACAATTTTGACCCTGACTCAAAAAAAAAAAAAAATCAAAGAATGTAAGCAAAAAGAAAAAGTAGCCACAGCCCTATTCACCTGAAGATAATATGTTATGCTATTATGTATACAGTCACATATGTGTGAATTTAAGTATAATATTAAAGCTGAATGTGTATTACATTTTTATCATAAAACTTGGCTCTTGCCAGGTGTGGTGGCAAATTCCTGTGGTTTCAGCTACTTAGGAGACTGATGAGGGAGGACTACTTGCCCAGGAGTTCCAAGGCTGCAGTGAGCTATGTTAACACCACTGCACTCTGCTCTAGCCTGGGTGATAGGAAGTACCCTGTCTCAAAAAAAGAAAAACCACTTCAGCTCTTTATTACTTTGAACTTATAGTATTCTCTATGTTATATAACAAAACTTTTCTTTCTGCAAGACACTTGAATACTTTTTAATGGTCATATAGTTTTCACATAGTGTTTGTAATTAATCTCACAATTGTACATTTTGGATGTACAGATTGTATTGCTACAGTTGTCCTTTTTTGGTACATCTCCAAAAAGTGGAAGACAATATTCTTAGAATAAATTCCTGAAAGTGAAATTGCTAGTTCAGTTTTTCTTTAAGGCTTCTGATATGTTTGCCTTATTGCAACCTGGAAAGGTTGAAATAAAATATACTCCCGTTAGAAGTGTATGAGAAGACTGGGCATGGTGGCTCATGCCTATAATCCTAGCACTTTGGGAGGCCGAGGTGAGAGGATTACCTGAGCTCACAGGTTCGAGACCAGCCTGGGTACCTTGGCGAGATCTTATCTCTACAATAAATCAAGCAGTTAGCCACGCACGGTGGCGTGTGCCTGTAGTTCCAGCTACTTGGAATGCTGAGGTGGAAGGATCACCTGAGCCCAGCAGGTCGAGGCTGCAGTGGCCGTGAGCGTGCCACTGCACTCCAGCCTGAGCGACAGAGTGAGACTCCACTTCGTGAAAAGAAGTGTATGAAAAAACTGGCTACATGTGGTGGCTTGTGCTTATAATCCCAGCACTTTGGGAGGCCAAGGCGAGAGGATTGCCTGAGCCCAGGAGTTCAAGACCAATATTCTTAGGAATCGTTTCGTAATGGTACTTAACAGATATACCTCTCTCTTTTTTTTTTTTTTGGAGTTGGACTCTATCGCCCAGACTGGAGTGCAGTGGCATGCTCACGACTTCCGCAGCCTCGACCTGCTGGGCTCAGGTGATCCTTCCGCTTCAGCCTTCCACGAAGCTGAAACTACAGGCATGTGCCACCTTGCTCAGCTAATTTTTTTTTGGATATATTGTAAAGATGAGGTCTCGCCATGTTGCTCAGGCTGGCCTCCCACAAATTGCTGGGATTACAGGCGTGACCCACCGCACTCGGTGGCATATACCTCATTTTTAAAAGAAGGCTGCATAGTTTTCTATTTTATAGTTGTACCACGGTATAATTAATCTGTTAATAGTAATCTAGGGTTGTTTTTTTTTTTTTTTGAGTTGGAGTCTCACTCTGTTGCCCAGACTGGAGTGCAGTGGCACACTAATGGCCACCACAGCCTTGACCTGCTGGGCTCAGGTGATCCTTCCACCTCAGCCTTCCAAGTAGCTAGAACTACAGGCACGCACCACCATGCCTGGCTAATTTTTTAATTTATTGTGGAGATGAGGTCTCACCAAGTTGCCCAGGCTGGTCTTGAACCCATGCACTCAGGCAGTCCTCTCACCTCAGCCTCCCAAAGTGCTGGGATTACAGTCGTGAGCCACCATGCCCAGCTGGTTTTGCTTTTTTTGAAGACACTTTTAAGACTATTAATAGGGAAAGCAGCATCTTTTTAAGTTTGTTTGCTTTGTTTTAGAAAGGGTCTTACTCTGTCACTCAGGCTGAAGTGTTGTGGTGCTATCATGGCTCACTGCAGCCTTAAACTCCTGGGCCTCCTGCTTCAGGCTCCTGAGAAACTGGAACTACATGCTTGTGCCACCACAAACCAAGTTTTTTAGTTTAAAGGGGCTGCATTTATATCCCTGTCTTTGGGGTCTTTTATTCATATTGTGAGAAATATGGGAAAGAACAAAGCAGGTGGCATCTCTGGAGGAAAGCCATTCTTTTTGCATGATATAACACTTTCACTATAACAGAAAAGTTCTGAGCTTTAGTTTTGACCACAATGGTTGCCTGTGGCCAATTCCTAGAACATATACATGTTTCCAGGCAGCTATGTGGAAGTACCTTGATTTTAGAGTGTTTCGAGCCTTTGGCCCTAGCTCCACTTCCACTCTTAATCTATGAGGATCCCTGTGAAAATAACAAAAAGGTCCTGCCCTCAAGATAGGTTCCTTAAAAGCTTTAGGATGTTCAGATCTGGGATGGCCTGTCTTGCTTAGAACAGGGCTAGCATGTCGCACTTCCATCATGGAAGAATTAGTCTGTAGTCTATCTGTAAGTTCTGTCCTCAGCCATTTGGTTTTCAGCAAACTGTCTATGTTAAGAGCCTGTTTTAGGAGTGGTTTACAGTTTAAAATAGTTCCTTCCAGAGTAATTTTTTTCATTATTTCATATTATATCCCTTAGTTTGAACTTCATACTACTTCATACTTAACAGAAAATAGTCAAAGTTAAGATTCAAATCATGCAGACTCAAATGATCAGATTCTCACACCTGAAATGTAGCCTTATAAAATAAAATTTTAAGTCCCTCAGAAGTTATCCCCAACTACAGGAATTTATTTGTAACTTTAAAGGCTAAACTGCCTTGAGCAGTTACAGGTTGAACACAAAGGGAAATTGGAGTGTAGAGCTAAATCTAATGTCCAATGCATGTGTGTTTCTTATTGTCCCCTTTAACAAGATGCTGTATGGAAGGGGTTAAGCACACAGAGGAGGGTGGAATCTTAGTACTTTTTAACTCTGACCGTGCCCTGGAGTTAGTTCTTGCTTTTTTTCTTTGTGTTTGGCTTGCTGTTAGCACTTTCCTTTACTACTTCAGATCTTAAGATACTCCAAAAGCTATTTCCAGAAGGAACTTTTTTTTTGTTGTTTTTTTTTTTTTTTGATTTTGAGAACCACACCATACCCCAAACTGGTGTGAATTGGCCGCACCCCGCCACCCCCGCCC